>JANRGW010152499.1:26186-188961 GCA_024733675.1 Psilopsiagon aymara
GAAAAAGTAATGGAGAGACAGAGGATATAATAGATGCAATGCTGGATTTGCTTTGCTGCCTTCTGAGAGAAACTCATTGCTCCTGTTTTTCAATGAGGCCACCAAAATGCATTAGTTTACCTTTCTGTAAATATCCTGACGTGTAGCAGCAACAAGATACTTGTGGCTGTAAAACTGGTGTCTTGCAAAGATGCCTCAAGATTCAGCCATGGATGCAGCCACTGAATTTCAGCCAGTCGCTAGTATTCTATTTTCATGTATTTTTTTTCTTTATGCCTCAGTGGAACTTGCCTGCAACTGTACCATGTTGTTACATGGAGGAGAGTTGTAAGACATGCTGCCTGCTCAGAGCTGGGAGAAGGAGTCTGCAGACGGGTGAATGGCTTTTTAGTATTGCTTTCTTTACAGCTAAACACCAGAAGATTTAAATCAAGAACAGACTCTTTAGTAAGGATTCTGTGTGCTTTGTGCAACATGAAGTGTCCTATTGAAGCAATACCAAACTCCTCTATTATGTTCATATTTTCCTGTATCATGAAATGGAGCTGGGCAAGCAAGATGGATGAAGAGGTCTCTACTTACCTGATGCACACAGAAAGAAAGGAGCTGATCTGCTTGAGCAGATCAGATCTGTCCCAGCAGTAGAAAGCAAGACAGGCTTTCTTGCCTTTCTTGATAAGAGCTGTGGAAAAGGAGGAAAAGAATTGTTTAGTATTGAGGACATTAGCCTGGCTCACAGGTGTTCTTTCTGCTGAGGTGTTTTGTGAGAAAGTATAGGATATGAGGTTATAATGCTTCCTGGACTGTCTTCTCTTTCCAGCATTTGGTGTCAAGAAGCTAATTCCAATAAGCTGCCCTAATTCCCAGGCTCTTCCTTCTCCTTTCTAACTCTGTACATTTGTTTAACTTCTGTTTCATCCTTGTTTTCTTCTTTTCCCTCCCTCTCCTTCCATAACACATCTCACGGAAGAGGAGTCCAGCTGCTCCTCAAACCCTGCTGGGCTCCAGGCTGGAAGGGGTGGGTCACAGCTTTGCTTTGAAGCATCACTGTGTGGCTTCACAACTGTACCAGGAGAGGAAATTGCTGCCTCCTCTTGTAGCCACATGGTCAAGCTTAGCAGCATTAGAAACAAACTTGGGCTGCTTTTCACATAAAATTTTACCACACAAGAAGGTGGCAGAAGTATGATTCAAGGGAAGGTGGAGTAAATGGGATGAAAATATGTTGGTTTAAAACTATCATTTTCTTCTCTTTCTCTCAAGAACTGGTGGATTTCTTATTAGTTTAGTGCTTCCCCAACCACCTCGTGCTGTAGGATGGGAAGGGCTGAAAGGAACTTTTGAGCCACAGATGGCAGCATTTCAGCAATAAGGCGGGCATGGGAGAATGCTCAAAAGCACCAGAGATAATCAATTAGGTGATGAAATAAGAAGTTCAGAGGCCCAGTAAGGATGTGCTGATTGGCTGCCTGTGAACTTGCAACCCATTAATAATGAAGCCTTAAAGCTTTTCTTTGCCTCCTTTTCTCGACCTTACTAGTAAGATAAGTCTACAGCTGTGTTTGGGAAGGATGTGAGTTATCTTCTGCATATCAGAAAAGGCACATGCTTTTTCATTAAGACCTTTTGTGTGGAATATGCTAAATGGTAACAGGCACTGGTAGGACTGTCTGACACTGGATTCTGGATGTATTGGTGTCCATGGGCATTATTGTGAATGATATTGGCTTTCCATTCAGTGTATTTTCTGTAGTAGCATGCTATCAGTTTCCTCTCTGCCATGGTTGGTTTTGACGGAAACCTCTAAACATGGGAGGAGTGTCTCAGTGTGTGAGGTCTAATGCTGGATTGCTGCATAAGGTTGAGCAGGGCTTTTTGGGAGGCACAAGAATACTGCAAATTCAATGCCTTATCTGTAAACCTGTTTATTAGATGGTTAATGAACAATCTTTATGTATACCCGTCAGTTTCACAATTAGTAGGATAGTGAGATATGTGGAAAAAAATCATGATTCAGAGCTGATATTCCAAGATGCCCAGAACCCTGAGAAATTGCTGTTATGTTAAAGTATATCTATTTTGCTGTCAGGGATTTTTGCACACTTGAGATTGGGAAACTTTATTGCTCTAAACTCATATCCTGCAGGCTAAATTAAAAGTTAATGGTGATGTAAATTCTTGTTGTTCTCTATTTAAAAAGCATATGGAATATTTGCATTCTTATCTGTAGCCGAGAGTGAATATTTTGAAAAATTTGCATATTTCTTTTCCACATGAAAATTTTTGTTTTAATTTTCTAACTGGAAGTTCCAAAGGAGTTCAGTAGAAAGCATCGCATTTTTTCTCAGCTATTGCAAAATACTGCAAGCCGTTTTTCCTACTGTCTAAAACTCTAGCCTTTTAAGAAAGAAGATGGTTGGAAAAAAACCTCAATAAACTCAAAATGTGAGTATAATTTTCCAAGTGTAGTACATGCTTGTAAAGGTTTTAAAAGAATGGGTTATGAAATGGTTTAGTTCTGCGTGGTTGAAAATGTGTGGGTGTTCATGCACACAGAAAATTACAAGCCCTGTTTTTGACATCCATAAAGGATGCTATCTGAGGTCACAGAAGCCAACAAGTTTCTGAGGTCACCATTGAGGCATTGACATCAGTGGTGGGGGAATTGAGCAAGCCTGAGACCTTTGTAACTTCAGTGTTTCCAGTCTGTGAACTTTCCAGCGTATTTTGCTGTCAGGTAGAGTTTGCTGAGAATGTCACAGTGGGACATCCCATTGTTTCCAGTGTGCTGAACTGAAAGCCAGGCAGGCAGAAGCATTCTAAATTAAAGCATTTTTCATACAATACTGGATTCAAAAGATCAGATGTTTTTGCCCACATTCTCCTTGAACATACCTTTTAGATTAGATGCGGATGACAGAAACTAAGGAAAACAGACTGGCAATTTCCAGCATCAGAAATGACGAATTACACAAGTATCAATTCCAGTGTTAAGCAGTGGGATGTTTTTAAGTTAACTGATGTCTGGATATTTGGATGTGATTCTTTGTTTCCTTTTATCAATTTATGCTGGCATGAATTCTAGCTAGAAAATTTAAAAGTGAGCCTCACAGCAGGTAAGAGCATGTAGGCACACATACAGGTATGACCAAGAAATAGAGGTGTATATCTGTATGCACATCGTGTACAACACCTGTGAAGTGTTTGTGTTGAGAGCCATTCATGAATGTGTCCTCTAAGTGTAAGTACAAGTGCTCGGTTGTATTTCTTTGTGTGTGACTGTGAAAGCCAGGTTAAGAGCACATACTTCTTTCAGTGAAGTGGAAAAGGTTATGCATCTCTTCAGTGGATGTATAGATGAAGTGTTTGTGAGCCTTGCAAAGATGAATGAAGTTCATGGAGTTATTACAGTTAGCCTGTGATTGCCAGATGCTGGAATATGTGTGTGCATGCATGCTGGTGCATCTGTTGTTTGGATAATGGGCTACACACATGTGGGACAACTGTGCAGTGTAGGTGTTATTTCACTCAGGACCATAGCTTCAGCAGGCGTAAATCAGGGTGGCTCAGTGGAAGGCAACAAAGTCCAGCAGTGTGCACTTCCTGGAATCAGGATATGTGACTGCATGTAGGGATTTTGGCTTGTGGGATTGCGGTTGGAAAAGTGTGTCAGGATGTGACTTTAGGAGCTTGAGCAGAAGACAGTTAGTAAAAGAGAAAAAGCCAAGCCACAAATACACATCCAAGAAGCATGGATGTTAAGGAAAAAGGAAAGAATACATGTACTGAGACTGATCCTCCAGGCAAAGCCATTAGTTTTGTGCTGCTGTTTCTCTGTGGAAGTATCTGAAAGCTGTGGGATTTTGAAATACATAATTCAGTTGCTGGCAATGTCTGTGTTAACAAGTTATGCAGCCCAACAGGAGCAGATCTGCAGGGTGAAATGGGTGGTGTTTAGGATCTGATGTTCAGACTGTCCAGACTGACTTTTGGGCAGGGTTAATTTATTTAATTGCTGTGGTGAAGCTGGGGAGGGGCTGGAGTCTCTCAGCCATGACCTCATTCCTTGTTGCACTGCTGCTCCGTAGGGGAACAGCTCATACCTGGTATTGTGCCACCTCTTGAGCATGGGCGTGAAGCTTGTGCTCTTCTGTCCTTTGTCTCTTCCTGATTTGCCTGTCTGCTGGATTGAGGGGGAATGTAACTCAGCACCCACTTCCTCTGCTGTACGTGAAATGGGAGCAGCTAGCTACAGGGCTTCCTTGTGCCCTGGTTGCTAAATTCAACCACAGCCTGGCTCTCATGGAAGCTTTGTCTTTGTATGTGCTGCCCGGAACTGCATAGGGTTATTTTGTCTGGTCAAATGACATAGTATGGAATTCTACTCATCTGTCCTTTCTTACCCCTAAGTCTCTTTCAGCATCCCCTTCCCTGTCTTCTGTCAACTACAGCTGCTGTTGAAGTGCTGCCTACTTTAGTCCTTCAAATCAAATGGGCAGTGGTTTAATTATACAGATATTCTTAAACATCAGTGCCTGGTAACACTCTGCATGTGGAGTGAAGGATCGGATTTTGCAACTTTGACAGCTACAGTTTTAACACTTTCTGTGACTAAACTCATCCTAAGCATTGTTCACTTTGCAGGTTGCCCGATTGTTTTTAAGTTATTTGTTATTTCAAATTGATATGAGGTACATTCTTGGGTGTAGTTAAAGAGGAGATTCTATTTATGGCTTGGCATGTGTGTCTGATATTTCAGATTTCAAATTAAATTGTTTTTATATGTCTCCGTTGCCTTTCATAGCACAGGCTGGATTGAAGTTCCTAATAAATTCATTTCAAGCCTATGCACCATACTCTAGTAATGCAGCACTGTCACCTATTCAGTCTGTCGTGCTTCTTTCCCCCTGTGAACTCATACCAACTCCATCCCCTGTTTTGTCACTTTTAAAAGCAATAGTTTAAGTTTCTGCCTTGGTCTTGAAACACTAGAAGTTGAGAAAAAAAGTCAGCACTGTGATGAGGTGCTTCTGGAGAGTCTTTTCTCTCAACTCTATCTGCAAGGCTACATAGAGGCAGGTTTAGATGCAAATCACTTGTATATGAAGCAAATAAAAGGAAGAATATGTTTATCACTTGTGAAAAATGCCCCAGGCTCATGGTTCAGTAAAAACATCTGGTCACTCTGCAGAGGTGATCAAAACAGCCAACAGAACCTTAGGTTGCAAGAAACTTCCTGATGGAAAATACCATTGGAAATACTATTATTTCTGCCCTGTGAGCCAGTGGTAGATCACTGACTCAAAAGCCAAACACGTTCTTAAAAATTCAGTCCTGTACCTATACTTATATCTGTGTGTGTGTGTGCACACATGCCTGTAATAAAAATAGAACAGATTCAGAAAATAAGCATTTAAAATGTTCAGAGTCAAGGAGAAGCTTTGTTATGCATAAAAGCTGAAGGAACTTGGATTACAGTCAAGAAGTTTAGGTCAAAATGATACTAGGGCAGATAGTCTTCCAAAGTCTAGTTCAGAAAGGGGTGTGGGGGGTCTGAAGGACAGCTTGGCTAATGTAACGTGTGAGCAAGAAAAAAAAATATAGTTTAATGGTTTGTTGAACTATTACAAACCCAAACATCAGTTCAACAGGACTAGCTTGATAAGTGCTGTTTTCCCAAAGGAAATTGTAGATTGTGAATGAAATGAACAATTTAAACTTGAAACTTCAGCTTAATGAGAATGCATTTTTCTTGTAAAACCATTCCCATGGAAATTTCCTAATGACTTCCTTTTGAAATGGTTCTGTCTAGAAAGGAAATACAAGCAGTATGTAGAGTGGTATTTATGTCGTTATAACACTGCAGCAAATGAACACTCGTACTAAAAAGGCAACACACTTTAAAATGAAAAAGGACTCTTCCTTTCTTGTGTGCATAGTTAAAAGTGGAACTTGCTGCCATGTGACAGCAGTGTGAAGAGCTCAGTAGGACTCAGGAAAGGGTTGGATATTTCTTGTTATTAAGATGCCAACTGGCTCTCTGCTATTGCTATCATGATAACCAGTACTGTACAGGGAACATATGTAACGACTCTTTCCCTGTGGTTTGTAGGCCACCAAATGTCAGCTTCCAAATACTTTAAATGTTTATCTTCATTTTTTTGAGCTGTGTTCATACCTACAAGAAGATGCCAGCATTTTCTCAACTTTCTCTGAGATCTCACATTGGTCACACTGAGAGAGCAGACACCTCTGCAGCATCAATCTTGTCTCCTACTTTCCTCTTTTAAAAATGATATGTTGGGGTTTTTTTGCCTGGCTTGCAGGGAGCAGTTCAAGCCACAGAATCCAGAGATGGACTCTCCCAGAGTTCATGCCTGTTCCCATCAGGGAAGGGCCTGCCATAGAGCAGGGATCTAGTTTCAAACTCCTGCACAATTTGTGGTTATTTAGAGCCAGCATTTTGGTTTAGGCTGGCCTGTAAATATTTGTTGTATGGTTTTGTTTATAAGAATAATGACTCTATGTTTACAGGCTATAGCATATAATGCACCTAATGCCTGGTCTCTTATTTTTTTTAGCTTTCCCTGACTTTCAAGTGCATTTCCACTCTTTAATTTTACACAAACTCTTGGACATTGGCCAGACAAATTCTTTGTAGTCTGTACAGTTCAGGATCTTAGCCAGATTAAAGTTGTCATCAATTTCACCTCCTTCTTTTACTAACATCCACTTTCTCCCTCTTACTTCTCATTTTTTAAAAGGTTGTCATTCTCTGTGTTTTGCATTTTCTTGAATATTATGCTCTTTTACTTCGTCTCTTGATTTAACTGACTCTTATTTTTCTGCACGCTCTTTTAAAACCCTCATTTTAAATATGAGCCTTCTGAATATTTGCTACTGAGCAGTCTTTTTGTGAAGCTGTGCTGCTGATTCCTTGCTCTAAGGCAATGCTGACTGACAGCTACCGAGAATCTCCTCAGGGAATTTTAGGAATCTCTTGATTTCTTCTCTACTGAAATTTCAAATTGCATTTTCCTCCCAAGCTGGATTTTTGTTTTCTGGAAGACAGTAACACAACATGAATCACTGAGTCTGAGTTTGGCTACTTCAGTGAGGTTTGTTCTCCTGAAATGCGATTGCCAGAAGTCTCTGCAGGGGAAAGATTATGCTTATAAAATACTTTGAAACAAAAAAATTACCTCAATCCAGAGACGGGAGAGTTTATACAAAAGATTTTTGGTTGCCATCCATTTGATGGGATGTTTTTAGTTGTGATGGATAATCTAAATCACAGACTGATGAGATGCAAGCAGTTTTCCTGAGAGAATATTCTCTCAGTGTTCCTGAGAGAATAGGGTATGAAATTTATAAAGAAATCCTATGCTGTGACACTGCTCAGAACACTCTTGGTCACCTAGCTTACACTTCTACAATGAGAATTTGTATTTGCCAAAGATGACTTCAGAGCCCAGCAGCCAGCATCTCCATTTTCAGCTGATGCAGCCCAAAACTGGAGTTGGTCTCTTGAATGTCTGGTCCTATGTTGTCAATATGTATCTTCTTTTTCTTGTGATCGTGAGATAAAAAAATCACTTTAGAATTTAACTATGGCTGATATTTTTTTCTCCTGGCTGGAGCTAGAGTTAACTTTTGAGGACAAACCCGCAGGGCTAAATATACCAGTAAACTCCAGCTGCTTTGTACTTCTTTGCCAATACCAAGAAGTTATAAACCCAATTTAACTTGCTGATTAAACCAGGTTTACAGCTGTTTTGCATTGCTGGAGTGGAGCAGAGCAGCTGGAACATGCCACTGAATCAGGGTCAATTTTTTCTTTGCTGGGTCTTGTGTCTCTTTGTTGAGTCTTACATGGAATAAACCAAGGCAAGAGGCAGTCAATTCCTGGCAGGTCAAGGTCAAGTTGATGCAAAACTTGGATTTAGAGCCAAAGCCACCATTTTTGTCCGTCTTTGTGCTTGCTTTTATGTTATCCCACTAGTTGTGTTTGCCATGGAGATATAGATGCATAATAATCCCTTGTCATACTGGCCTTGTACTCTGTCTTTGTTTTGGTAAGGGAAGCCCTCAGCTTGAGTTTATTTTAAAGCTTTCCTGGTTCAAGTCATCATATAAAACCACCTTATAAAACCGTAACTCAGGAGGATGAAGAAGTCTTTGAGGTTAAAGTGCCAGAGGAATTTTTCACATCAGAATCAGCTTGACTCACATTGATTTCTCTTTAGACTGGACCAGGTGTCTTTATTTGTCTATGTAATGTTTTCCCATCTTCTAGTTTTGTCTTTGAATCTTGCTGATACTAATCCCATTTTGTCCTGCTGTGGTTCCATAAAATGATCTTAGGCTGGAATTAATTACTTGAATGCTTCTTTTTGCTCTCTGAGATAGCAATGCTGCATGAATAGACGTGAAGTTCTCAGCTTGTACTGTCTCCAGATCAGTAAATACTGGTATCGGTTACAGCTTGTAGTCACCAATGCAGTAATAATAAATATTATTGGGGGATAGACTAGGTGATCTTTAAAAGGCTCCTTCCAATCCATTCTGTGACTGTATTATCAGCAACAAACATGTTATAAATTCTAGCTATATGTGGTTGATTATGGGCATAATGTTGGATGATGGCATGGTTAAAAAGGTAGGGTATGTGAATGAGTGGAAAACAGTTCAGCAGGATAAGGCAATCTATAAGAACACCTGCAGAACTACCTTTGTGTTATTTGTTGCATGTGGCATGTGCATATGGTTACAGTCACCCGGGAAATGTTTAGAAATCTTTGCCTATAGCAAGAGCAATTGTCAAATCAACTGCGTAAAATGTAACCATGCTAATCCAAATGGCTTTGTCAAACTCCAACCTGCTTCACCTCTGCTGCTCCTGCTGTTTTTGCCACAGCCAGACTTCTTGTGTGATCTTGAAGTTACTGAGGTCTTTGGCTTAGCTTCTGCCCAAGCATTAGTTATCAGGGAAAAATGATTATATACCTGAAGTAATTCATTGCACCAGCAGCCACCACCATCATGGCCAGATGAACTTTCACTCTTACAAACTGTTCAGACTTTGTGAGTTTCTGCTCTTTGGATTTCATAGGCTGGTGACATTTTATATTTGGATTACAGGAACATCACACTGTTATATGTATGGCTTCTAGACTGCTGATTTTGTAGGTGGGCAGTAGTCAGTTTGAAAAATAGAAATATAAAGAGAACTGTGAGGAGATCTGTCTGCAACCAGCAGCAAAAGCAAAGCGCCCAGCCTATGAATTTTAGCTGAGTTCATAGGAAAACAAAAAGGGAAGTCACACAGATTTTATCTGCCTGTGCAATGTCCAGAATTTGGTACCACCTTTGTAGCCTGCAGTTCCCCATTGCCAGCAAATTGAGGAGAGACCACCTGTTACCCTAAATGTTCATGAACCTTGCAAACAAAAATAAACAGTTAAAAAAAGCCCCTTAACAGCTTGTAACAGCTGCCACATTCCACCCAGGAGAAATCTTTATGCTAATAGACTCTGACAGGATCTACTTTAGAGATCTACACATAGGCAAGTGTAACAAAAAAAAAAAATATAAAAGAAAAAAAGAAGGAAAAAGAGAAAAGTAGCAGGAGTTTTATGTAAGGTTTTTGTCATTGTTCTCACTCCTGTGGTTTACATTCTTTGATACCTTCAAGTAAAATATTTGTTGAGTGCTTGAGCTACATGGTATGGCCAAAGACTAAACTGAGCTCTTTTTGTTTTGCTGGTTAAATAAGGGAAGCAGTAGCCCTGCTGTGCTCCAGCTGTAGAGAAAATTCTGCTAAAGATCCATGTATGAAGTTGCTTAGAAAATTAATGTCTTTTAATATCTCACATACGAGTTTGCCTCTTGTATCAGACTAATGAGAAAGCAGGGAATGTACATGAGGAATACTAGGCAGCTGAGCTGTAGAAAGAAGTCAGGCAGTAGCAGCTTACAGTTTGTGTAACAGGGCTCTGATCCCTGGAACATAATGTTGGAGCAGGAAGCTGTTTGGAGTTATTTTCCATCATCTTGGGGCACTCAGCAGGGATGCTGACCTCAGAGTCACCATGCTTGTGAGAATGGTGTTTTCCTTCCTATCTGCCAACAAGAAGCCTGGGAATTTGTGGATCAAAAGAAATTGAGCTGAGGATTTCCAGGGCAATCTGAAGATAGTAGAAATGGGGAAAGGACTAAGAAAAATCTGAACAAGTTTCACGTTCCACTGTAATCTCAGCAACAGTCATAGTATTGTATGGAGCTCTGAAAACGACCCTGTGGTCTTGTCAGTAGGCTCAAAGTTTGCTGAAAGGTCTGAGAAATTTCCTCTCCTACAGGTCCAACACATGTAAATTGCAGTATTTGGATATGTGGTTAGTGTGGTAAGAAGGGATGATAGGAAGCCATCCAACAGGGTATTCAGCATGTGGAATTTTGTACAAGGTACCTCATTAAGGAAAGGCAAATCTTGCCTTGTCTTTTTGGACCTAGGAGAAATTATAAGGAATTTATCTTCCTCAGAAATCCTGCTTGTCCTTCAGCTAGACACAATATGTAGTACCTGCCACACTAAACACCTCGGTGTTCACAGTCATGTTCTATTTTGAAGCTTCAGGAGCTACTCCGTAACTCCTCTCTGCTTACACCAAAGTAAAGTAGAAGTAATGTTTTTGAGTTTAGTGAAGTCACGCTCCACTGAAGCTGGTGCATGAAAAGAACCAAGCTCCCAGTCTGAAGGGTGAAGAAAACTATGACCTTCTTCCTGTCTTCTTTGCTTGTGAGCAAGTATGTGTAGCAGAGTGGCTTGAGCTGTGCTAGCTGCCAGCTGCCACAATTAAGTACTATATTTTAAGACTTATTCATCCTATACCCTTCTGTGTTGCTCAGTTACAGATGTTCACACCTGGCTCTTCATCAAGTCAGAATCAGCACATGCAGGGAACTCTAGTTAAGAGTCACAGAGTCTTATAGAGCTAGATGTCATTAGGAAGGATTTTCCTGTGTCAGATACACCTTATCTCCCTGAATTCCCTGGGTCTGTAATAAACTCAATGTCTACAAATGGGTGACACCATTCAGGTGGGTTTAGCTGAGGAAAGGTGATAGAAAACACGAACTGCATCTCAGTGCCTACTGATGCTGAACTAAGTACAGAAACTATAGCTAGTATCCCTCTCCCTTATCCAAAACTGAATGAAGGAGAGGTATCTCCTGTTCTGTTCTCTAATTTTGGGTAATTATCCTTCATATTTCAGTGCCAGAATAATAGTCCTTGGAAGAAAAATGTTCTTTTATGCTTTGTGTGGTAATGCATGGTTGGGTAGATGCTGGCTTATCAACCATTAGTAAATTCCTTTTGAGATTTTTGATTTGTACCAGCATGTCAAATTATATCCAAGGTTGTGGCCCTCTTTCCCCTTCCATCATTGTCAAAACCTCTCTACTAAAGAAAGCTAAAGGAGCTTCTGTAAAGTCAGTGGAGTGATATAAGCATAAAAACAGCGAGAAGGGCTTAAGTCTCTTGATATTCAATTTTCTGCAGCATGTAATTCCGTCAGTTCCCAGGGAACCCCAAGGCTTCAGCCACAAGCCCAGTGTGAAAGGCTGTACAGGAAATGCTGGAATGACGCAGGGACAGCATCTAGCCAAGTGCCATCTGTTGGCCGTTTGCCGTACAGCTTCAGAGGATGCGTAGTTTCTTGAGTGCCTGAACCAAGCACGGATGATGTGGCATAAACCAGCCTCTGTAGGTTAAAGCTGCAGTTTAATACCTCATTTTAGGAGGAAGACTCCACAATGGAAGCTTTTCCCTAGGACCAGACAATGTGGTTTAACTTTACTTTCTTAGGACCATCAGAGAACATGTGAGACTTTTTGGTAAAAGTTCAGCACATTAGTAGGTGTGCAAAAAGTTCTTATTGCGATTGTGTAGCATACTCCTGTTTTCTGTTGAAGAATAGAGTGATTAATCATTACTAGGAGAAAAATGTCCTAAGCACAGAGACCCCTACTCGAGCTTACCTGCTCCAGCCCTTTGAGGTGGAATAATTCCAGCTAAAGGAAGAAGATAACTATAACTTTGCCTCTGCATCACTGGGCTCCTGAAGCAGGGAGCCAAGGTTCTTCCCCTCTGTTCTCTCAGATTGATTCTCTGTCTTGTAATCACAGAACTCCAGCAGGTTAACTCATACTATCTTGAATCAGCTTGTGTCCAAGATATCAGTTTTGAGTGTAATACTAGTCTCCTCTGTTGGTAGGTTTGTGCTACACATGTAGACAGATGGATCTGTTACTGCTTCAGCCTAACTTGGAAGTCAGTAGGAGATAAAAAGGTTTACATATCAGAATAGATTGGGAGCAATACATACCAAACATTTCTAATGTTCTGCCAAATTTCTACATTGTACTAGCAGATTGTCTAAATAATTGGCAAAGTTTACTGAAAGCATCCTTATAAACACTTCCTGATAGCACTTATCAGCCAAATACTTCTTGTCCATGCCATTGCAGCAGTATGAGTTTTCCAGAAATGTTTCCATGTGGCAGGAAGCAGGGTTGGTGGTTCTGCAGGTGGGATCTTCTCCCAAGCCTCTTCTTGACTGTAGCCCTCTGCACTGACGTGCAAGCTGCTCTAGGAGACACTGTCAGAAGCACTGTAAATCTGAGACTCAGCCTTCATGCATCACAGTCTCTTGTGTTTGCTTGGTATGGAAGGAATTTTAGCTGGGGTGATATAATTGCATTTGTAATGGAAGCTGCTACTTTTTGTCTCCTTCAGTTTTCCCTGTAGTCAGAGATATCTCTTTCTTCAAGTGCAGAGAGAGTGCATACAAATAGATGTTTTATTGCTTCTCTGGGATATTTGTACTTATGTGATCAATGAGGGCATTCTAAGGTATTGTTTCTGTACCTTCTTTTGAAATCCACAGAGCTCTTCTTAAGCCATTTGACTGAGTGCTTCACATCACTTTATTCCTCTGTCAATCAGCTATATAAAACTACTGCAAATTTGTTAAAAATCAGGTCCAAATCATAAACACCTTGCTTTTCAGAATGTATTGTGGATGGTTTTGGTTGTAATGTGAGTACGCACCTTGTTGCAAAGTAGCTGCTAGTTGCATAATTGCATCTTAGCCCTTCTGTACAAGAACTAGGACCATATATATACACTATACCTACCTAATACATACATGAGATGCTTTTGCAAAGAAGTGGCCATCTGTCTCAACATGCTAACCTTGACTTTTAAATGTGTGAAAACACTTTCTTGTTTGTTTGCTTATTTTTGGAGCAAACCCCCTTCTTCTCCTCCATAAAAAGAGGTGGTTGTCTCATATGTTTTTTTCTGCAATTTGTTTCAATTGCTTTCCTTGGTAACATGTTCCATATATTTACTGTATCCTTTTTGTGTCCTTCAGTAGCCTAGAGCATTTTCTTTACCAAAAGCTGGATTTTTTTTTTTTTTTTCCAGAAAATATCATTGTTCCCAGGAAGATATTATAGGAGCAAACAAAAGACATTTCCAAAATGGTGCTGCCAAATAGCGAGATGAAAGAAATGCTCATATTGTTGGTGGCAAGGATATTAAAAAGAGAAAACTAGAAAACTGTGTTGTTTAAAAATAACCAACTCTGCAATAGTGGTGTGTGAGGATATTCAATAAAGCAGAATGCTGTTTTTCCAGGGAGCCCATAGAATCTTGGATTGAAACTATGGGTTGAGTTATTGTTTTTCATTTTTTTGTGGGTTTTTTTGCCTCCATTTTTATCTTTTAATCTGTATTTTGTTCTCTGTTCCCAACTTGCTTGTTACTATTTATATTTTATGTTGAGGTTCTTTCTTTTAGCTGTTTCTAAAACTTTACAAAAATGCCAGATGTCGTATTGGAAACACAAAGCCCCAGTCAGGCCATAAATCACAATAAACCATAAATATATATGTTTATATGTATAATATATATGTGTATATATATATAAAATGCCATTGTACTGTTCTGTAGCTCTTCCCTTGTTGGCTTTTTACCCCTTACAGCAGGTAGAACTGAAGTGTCTTACTTGGTGTGTTTTCCTTGGCAGACTCAGAACAGAGCACTGGGTCAGACACAGAGGTACTGGCAGAAAGGACATCCTGCTCATTTGGCTCCCATTCTGACCTTACATCTGGTGGCTCAGGCCCTCAGCCTCCTCCACCTTCATCCATGGAAGAGATCCAGGTAGAGCTGCAGTGTGCTGACCTCTGGAAAAGATTTCATGACATTGGGACTGAGATGATCATCACAAAAGCAGGCAGGTAAGATATCTCTGCCTTCCTATCTAATTTAAGAAAAAAAAAAAAAAAACAAACAAAAGAAGACAAAGGAATAAATATGTAGAAGAAGTTAAATGGCTGTCACAGTTTCACAGCTGTATCTTCTACTGGCTTTCTTAGGACAGGTAAATTTGTTTAATATTGCTGCTTGGATCAGTGGCTCCAGAGGAGAACTGGCAGCTGCAGGAAACTGTTGAGGATAGTCTTTGAGCAAATAAATCAGGAAATGATCATTGTATTGTTGGCTGTATTGAATTTAGGATGAGTTACTAATTTGGGGGTAAGCTATTTGAGTTTCCTTTCGAGTTCCCATAGCATTTCATGAAGCAGTTGATTTAAGCCTTTGCACCAAAAAAATGTCTTCCTGCAATTCTAAATAGATAAAATATTAATGACTTCCTCTATAAAAAACGTGCAGGCTTCATGTTTCCCTCTGCTATTGCAAATCACACCATGTCAGCTGAGGTTAGGAAGAGCCACAAATAAGTGAGATTTAGTTGAAAAGAAAACTTCACTCTGCCATGCCGTTAGCCAGTGGTAAGATCTTCATTGCTGCCTGTTTGCCAAAAGCGCAGCTGGAAGCTAGTTGTGAGTTTCTGGATTCCTTAAACTGGGAATTTTAGCTATGTTTTGTTCACGCCACTTTTCCTCCATCCACTTAATGGCGTTAATGGCCATCCATGCAGTGACTATAAGCGTCAGCACCACGGACAGCGCCTGCCACAGCGACCAGGCCACGTGAGCGCCCCTGGAGCTGTTCTGCCCCTTCCGCAGCCTCGCACAAGGGAATTTACCCCAAGTTTGGGGGAAAGAATATGTTGTTTATAGCTCTGTTTCACGTCTGTGTTCTCAGAAATTGCCAGAACAGCTAAGCTTGTTGTTTCACGTTTTTGGACAGTGAGCACTGTTGCTCTGTAGACGCAGGAAGTCCAGATAACTCGAGCAAGTAATGTGAGTTATATCCCTGAAGATTATCAGAGCCAGATTAGCTCCCAGTTTTATATGTACAATCTCATTGGCACAGGAAGCATTTTGCATCACTACAGAGTGGGCTGCTGCCTCTTCTTTTCACAGGGCATGAAATTGAGACCTAACCAGACTAAGCAATCTGTACAGCATCATTAAATATAATACTGTCAGAACCAACTTCCTTGCTTCTCTCTTTGTTGTCCTGGTGTTGTTTCTGGACAGGTTGTCTCAGAAACTTAAAATTATATATTGCTACCCACTGGATTATCCATAACGATTTCTCTTACAATGCACGGAGTGGACTTCACAGTAGCATAAATACCTCAAAGCCACCAACACTAGTGCACATTAAAATGCCCAGAGCTTAGTGATATGAAGATGATCTTGCTGCTCACACATTTCTGAAGGCAGTAGCTGACCATAAAGGGATCTTAAAAAGCTACACCTTGATGACAGGGTCTTGATTTCGTTTTAAAGTCATTCAAAAAGTTGCAACAAGAATGCCACTGCAATTTTCAAATAGTTCAATGCAAATTCTCACAAAAGCCTTGGCAACATTTGCAGGGGCCCTGGAGAAGGAAGCGTTCATGGAAAAAAACCGCACTGAAGTGCTCTGGGGAGACAAAGAATAATGACCAGCCCAGACATGGAAAAATTTCTATCTGGTCAAACTGATGCACATATACAAAAAAGATTCTGTAGCTCCTTAAAGGTTTTTAGGAAATTACATTGCTGGTCTTTAGGGTTTTTTTTATTATTATTTTTGTTTAAATTTGTCATCTGCCTTTAAGTTATAAACTCTTATGTGTTGACTGGAACTATGTATTTGGACACTTTTAATACAAAACTCTTGTTCTGATATTTCTGAGTTGAATTGTTTCATGTCAGCTGTGGTTCATGGAACTTCCTATTAGTGTTGCCTTTCTGACATAGAGGTTTTCCACATCACGTATCATAACAAGCAATAGGTATAGATCCCTAATTATGCAGTAGTAAAAGAAAGCTGATTAATCATTATTGTGTGATGCACATAGTTCCTTCCATGTGAGTACTTGAAGCACCTGAGTTACAATTCCAGTGAAGCACCATGTCTGGAAAAATGAGACCCATTTTCTGAAAAAGCATTCCAAACCAAAACATTGAGATGCACTCCCTCCTCCCTTCACCCCTTTCCCCACTTTTCCTCTCTGTTTCAACCTGGACCCAAATTAAAAAGAAGAGAGGGGAAAAAAAAAAAAAAAGCTTTGATTTTCTTAGATATTAGCTCAAAGATTTTGGTTTTCATGTTTTGGAGGAGACACGTTTATGCTCTGAGGAAAACCTCAGTCTGCAGTTTAGGATGAAATATACCTTTCCCTATTTATGCAACTGTCAGATGCGTTTAACAGCACGTGTTAAGAATAACAGACTCCTTAACTTCAAGGAGTCCAAACCAATATGTGTTTTGATGATTTTTTTTTTTTTTTTAGTAGGGAATAGATTTTGGAAACCTGTAAGGACTGGAAAGAATGTCTCTTTCTGAGGTTCTTTTCTGTCTCACCATTAATAGCATTCTCAAGTGCATTTGCAAACTCCAGTCTTGGAAATTGTTCCACTTATGAAAGACCACGTGTCACCCTACAGTCACAACTTACTGTGAAAATCATATGTTCTTTACAATCCTAAATAGTATTCTTTGTTCCTGAGGAGAGATGCTTATCATTATTTGAATCCTGATGGCCAACTGGCTCATCACTGTCTGCGCACATAAAATCTATATAGCTACTAAATACATCTATTTTTGCTGCTGATGATATTCTTCTCGAGAAGTGGTGTTAACAGTATTGAAGGGTGGTTTTTTTTTCTGCTGATTGTATTTGCAGTTAATCATTGTAAAGCATAATGAAGAGTTGGGCAGTTTTCTTTATGTAGTACATCTGCTTATTGGGGACAGTCTTTATAGGTATGATAAAATGCAGGAATTAGATGTTTAACTTCTCATGTTGGCCATTTTTCTTTCACAGAGGATGTATCTGTGAGGGTGAGAGCTGAGTCTAGCAGCCCTCCGTATGGGATGCATGAGATATGGTGCATCCCACAGATTAAGTTGTACGATTTCTGGCAGAAATAGCAGGACTGGTGTTATTTCCTGACGTTTTCCTACTACTTACTGAAATTGTGAGTGGCACACAGTGTAATTTGCAACTTCTTCTTTCCTCAGGGAAAATTTTGCTGCTCTTGTTGCTTTGCCTTTTCAAACCCTGTGTGAGTCCTGCAAGGTCTTCTTGTTTTGAAAGCCCTTGTAATTACAGATTCAGTTGCCTATAACTACAGCCGCTCCTTAGTTTTCCATGACTCGTAAGGCATTGCTTGGTTCCTGCCTGACCCCACAATGTCTTTCTGTTCTTACTGCATAATGCTAGATTCTAACCTACATTCTCATTTCAAACATATTTCTGGAGCTATATCCAGCCTACCTCAGGTCTACTATATTTTTTAACTTTCAGGCTCTCACTCACATTTAATTCTGCTTTGTTTTTTCTGTTCTTGGTGCTGTATTTATAGATGTCTTTTTTTTCTGTTGTTGCCATAACCTACTTCAGGCCTCTTAGAACTTTTCCTTTCTTCTTCTCCACCAGAACGTCGTTATTCACAATTTAATAAGATGCTTATAATAAGAGTCCTTTGTTCTTTGTGCAACAGATGCAAATACCTTTTTGTCAGCTGCAGTGCATTCAAATCTGCAGTCACCTTTATCTCTTTGTTTGAAAGGCAACCTTACACTCTGCATAAAATAAAAGCAATTCAACTTAAGCCTCGGGTCATACTGATTTAAGCAACTAGTCCTATAAGCATCTTTAACTCTTATTCTCTACTCTCCTTCACCTATGGTAGTCATGAATGTACCCTGGCAATGTCAGAAGGGGAATTTGAATTCTACCCACACACCCCCTCCAATCTGTAGCTGAAGTCCATGGTCACCAGAGCTGCAGGGGTAACCTTTAGTTAACTGTTGCTTGGAAGTGCTACCCAAAAGGGAAAGCAGAGTGCACTTATTGCTGAGAATATACACTGTGAAGAGTGCTTGAATTCCTGCTCTGGAAGGGAAGTGCTGCCTACTGTTTATGGCACGCATGCAGGCACAGCCAGGAGGTATTCCTCTGGGGACCTAGGTTCTACCTGTCACAGAGCCAGAATCTCATCTTAAAAAAGAGGAAAATGATCTCATCTGTCATATCATAGTTATTGGATCTGTACTGCAGGATGGCTCAAGTCTAAGTGTTGCGGTTGGGCTCAGTAAAGAGAGTCAGAAAAGCCAGCAGTGAGTGGAACAAGTGACCTTGTCCTCTCCTGACTCCTCTGTGCCTCCTGATGGGTTAAATGGTATTTTGTCTGGAGTTTCTTGCCTCCCGTAAACCATGAGTCTGAGTTGTCTGAAATGCACTTGGGACTGTTTACATCACCAAATGGGGCTTTTTTTATTTCCAGTGGAAGAATGGAAAGGCCTCACAGTGCTGTTCAGTTAGAGACAGCAGCAGGGATTTTATTGTGAAGCTCTGTGGATGCTGAAGGGCCCATTGGAAGGACTTCTCAGAGCAAGGGCTGGCAGCTACAGCTGCCAAAATGCCACCCAGAAGTTCTGGCCCAGTGGTCCAGATAAGCTTTCTCCAGCTTCCCCAAAATGTCCCCTTTGGGATTGGGAGATACTGAGAAGATCTGCTGGGCTCCCTCTCCCTCATAAACAAGGCATCTTTTTGCTCCTAAGGCCTGCACCCAGTCTTTCCACTCCACAAAAACATATCCTCTATATGATCTCACACTGCAGAGGGAAACATTCGTTTCTCACAGGTTTGTTTTCTTAAAGAAAAATACATTTGGCACCAGTCTGAATTGCAAGGAAATATGAGGTCTAAAACAGTACTGATAACTTCAGGCTGCCCTGGAAACTCATGCACGTGTATATACTGTGTATACTTAATCTGCCAGCCTAAATCAGATTATTTTGCAGAGTTTCTCAACTAGATTTTTTTTTTTAATGACTGTGAAATGACTATTCCACCTGTTCCTACCAATAGACAAATTGTCTTTTGCTACAGTTGAAGAACACATTGCTTCATTTTAGGGGTTGCATTTAGCAAATGTCACCCTTAAGCAAATTTAATCTTATTTAAGTTGTTTACTCAGTGTATAAGTCATTACACTAAGCAGTCATGAAAACTGTATGGTAAATTGCACCAATTCTTTTGAACTCTCATCTGACTTCTGCTTGCTACGGAGCATTTCCAGTGTTTGAAAAGCTTCAAAGAATTGCATTTGTGTTTTGTGGCAAGCTGATAGGTACCTTTCAGTCTCTTATCCTCTAATGGGGAATTGCCTTCTCTAGAACTAAGCTGTGAAACAGAATGAATATTCGTTGGAAGGGATCTTTGGAGGCCATCTGACCCATGTCACCACTCAGTGCAGGCCGGCTTTGAAGACAGTTCCAACTTGACACAAGCATCATACGTGCTGGCCCAAGGAGCAGGGATAAGAGATGGCACCTTGAGGCATCTAAAGATGAGAAACTGAAACCTGATGCTGTTGGAAGAAAAGTCCAGTTTGGGGCTAAACCTGTGATCCTCCTTCTTTGAACAGCTTTCACACAGGGAAATTTAACCAGAGTTTTTGTATTAAATGAATGTTTTAAACAACAACAACAAAACGCTGGCTGCCACAATCTAAGTACTTCTTTCTACTGCTGAAAGTTCCAGGCATGGTTCTGAATATCAGTACGCTACTGTGCTGTCAAATACTATTTTAATCAGATTTAGAACTCTTTATATATCATTATTTTTTTTTCACATTCAGAGATTCAGAAACCTTATTCTCATTATGGAAAGAGGCAGGAATTGAGTAGGCTGAGGGGTGACATGATTATTGCAAGAAGGCTTTTTGAAACACTTCTAAGTGGCCCTAAAGTAATTGTAGTACTTTATTTCATATCACATCATATTTCCCCTAAAAGGGAACTGTGTGTAAGTTCATGGTCTAAGTTTAGGAAGACTCTTTTCCTGCTGAGTGGCAAAGCTAGAATATAAATAACTTGATCATCCCAAACTGCTGCTGATATAAAATCTCCTCCTAAACTATATCAGATGTCACCAAGTGTTCTCCATGAAAAGAGACGGCCTTTGTGTCTGAGGCTGTTGGCTATAAAACTAGATGACATCTTTCTAGATGAAAGGTTCTTGACTGTTTGTTAATACAGCCATATTCAAATGGCCTGAATTCCTTCCAAACCTTTGAGCTTCCTGTTTTCTGTAGGGCTGGTGCCTCTGGTGAGCCAAGAGTCAGCCAACAGGAAGCACAGAGCACAGGGTCTTAGCCAGGATCACACCTGAGTACATCTCTATGTTGCCACTGCTTGTCTTTTTTACACAGCAGTGCTGCTGACACCTGCTGTGACAGTTCCAGGCCACATCCTTATGGCAAAGAAACCTAAGTTACTTTTACACCCACAGAAAGAGAACACAGTAATAATTTACAAAACTCTGGAAGTGCACTTAAACCTTAGAGAAAGCACTGAGATCAACCAAGCTCTGTCTAATCACTTCAGAGAGCAGCCTCTAAGCCTGTTGAATGGTCTGCAGTAATCTTTTACAAGGTATTTCCTAAGCAAACAAGCCCACAGGCTATACTGCAACTTTACATTGGGTTGTGCATTGGTAGAGATCTTCTTGGGACACACAGCGTTCAATTTTCCCAGTATAATGCACAGCCTTAGACTCAAAGAGACTCAGATTTAATCCTGGGTTTCTCATCAGCCCTCTGAAACATGACCTACCTTTTAAGCTGCTCTCAAGCCACCTCTCTCCAATTAAGGGGAGCTGGACTGTAAAATGCCACATCCTGTCCCCATTTGGCTTGGCAGATTTAATGAGCCATTGTGGTAGAAACAAGGTAATGCCCTCAAGCCATGAAAGATTAATCTGTTATTCCTTCCCCCTCTCCATCATTCTGCTATCAAACTCACACCGTCAGTTCCATAAGTCCGCTCTTTCCTTGACGGGTTTCTGCAGACAGTTTTTCTGACAGTTTTATGTCTCTCATAACTGGGGTTAGCTGTGCTCCAGCAGCTGCATTGTGGTGCTCTCCCTGCCCCCCATGATAAAAGTCCTTTTCCAACACAGATGTAGTTAACTAATAGGTCAGAACTTTCTTTCTCAATGTCCTAAAATGGAAGAGCTGTGGGTAGGGTGAAGGCTAAGGACCAGCCTCCTTCTTCCCACCCTTTTTTGCAAGTAGGTATATGTAGCCTGGATGGGAAAGCATAAAATAGCTTCTCATGGCCGAGAATTGATTTGTGCTGTTGTAGAGTTTCATAACTTGCTCATCAGGAGAAAATGCTTAAGACATAGGTGGATTGTATGGTGTAGAAAAGACAGCACTTAATTAAACAGATTGTGCAAAGAGAAATTGCTACCAGGACTTCAAGAAAACCATGAGGACAACACCAGTCTTTCTGTTAAATGTGAAACGTGCGCCTAACAATCATATGTTAGTATATATGCTTATTATTAATATATATATTTAGAATATGTTTAGTCACATTTGGTGACTTTTTTCTTAAATAACTGTAAACAGAAGAGTTAAGGGATCTTTCAGAATGATGGATTTGCTTTAAATATTACTCCAGTAATATGCAGGAAACGTATTAGGAAGAAGATACACTTGTATCAGGAAGAAAGTACACTGTCCATCTTAGAAATGTCTAGAGAGGGTAATTTGTGTAGAGCATGTCAGAATTGTCTGCTAGGAGCTGGGAGCTGGGAACAGATAATATGGGAATGTTTCACTGTTACCCACAGGCTGTTTTTCTGCTACCCCTTTTCTTAAGTGGGAAAAATCTTAAGATTCAAACCACTTCCAGCACAGTCCTTGCTGGAATGACCCACATCAAGCCTAGAGGAGTTATGCCAAGAACTGGACTGCGTAAAGGAATGTGCTCCTGGTGTCAGAGAGGAGGAGCCCCTTCAGCTTTGCTATTCACCATTTTCTTCTTGATTTCTACTCTTCTTTTCCTAGGAGAATGTTTCCAGCCATGAGAGTGAAAATTACAGGTTTGGATCCCCACCAGCAGTATTATATTGCCATGGACATTGTGCCTGTGGACAACAAGAGATACAGGTAAGCTTTTTAGGTGCAGAGGTAGGAACTTTGTGATAATCTTTCGTCAATGACAGCCTAGGAAAGACAGGTGCCATTATATCCCATTTCAAATGTATGCTGGAAGAGACTATGCTGTTTTACACCAATATAGTTGATTTGACCAGAATCATGAGACAAACCCAGAGGTTTAATATACTCTCTTGCACTTTTGGGTGGAAATCTTGCTCTTTTCGAATAGCAGTTTTTAATCAGAGAGATCTCTAGCATGCATTTCACAATTGGCATGCTTAGCAGTGACTGTCTGAGGTTACTGGTAGCTGGAGATACCAGTGAGGCATCTGGAGCCTCTAAAACTACTTCACCAAGAAAAGAATGGGTATGCAGCAGCTGAACTAAGCTGGGCATCTCAGATTTGGCCTGAGCTTGGGTGATTTTTGTTTTAAAAGCATTCACTGTCCAGCGGAGCAGTCGCAGCAGATATGGGCCCTAATTTACAATGTACAGCCATTGAGAAGCCCTGTGGTGAATCTCCACAGCTGAGCTGAAAGACAGGAAGAAGATATTAATGGGATTCTGCTCTGATATTAATGGGATTCTGCTCCTAAAAAGTACTATGAAAAACTCATGGTCCTCTACATCCCAGAAAACTCTTCAGAGAGAGGTGATTTATCCATACTCATTGAAGAGAGCAAGTCTCTTCACCATAGACTCATAGAATCATAAAATGGTTCAGGTTGGAAGGGACCTTAAAAGTCATCCAGTTCCAACACCCTTGCCATGGGCAGGGACACCTTCCACTAGAGCAGGTTGCTCCAAGCCCCGTCCAACCTGGCCTTGAACACTGCCAGGAATGGGGCAGCCACAGCTTCTCTGGGGAACATGTGCCAGCGCCTCAGCACTCTCATGGGGAAGAATTTTTTCCTTTATCTAACCTAAATCTCCCTCTGTCAGGTTAAAGCCATTCTCTCTTGTTCTGTCACTACCTGCCCTTGTAATAAGTCGCTCTCCAGATTTCCTGTAGGCCCCCTTTAGGCACTGGAAGCTATAAGATCTCTCTGGAACTTCCTCTTCTTCAGGCTGAACAAGCCCCGCTCTCTCAGCATGTCTCCAGATCACTGCTGCTTCAGCCCTCTGATTGTCTTTGTGTCCCTCCCTTGGACTTGCCCAAACAGGTTCATGTTTTTCTTATGCTGTGGGTTCAAGAGCTGGATGTAGTACTCCAGCTGGGGTCTCATCAGAGCAGACTCAAGGTCCCTCTGGGTGGCATCCCTTCTCTCTGAAGTGTCGGCTGCACCACACAGCTTGGTGTTGTCGGCTAACTTCCTGAGGGTGCATCAATCCCACTGTCTGTGCTGCTGACAAAGAGGTTGAACAGCGCCGGCCCCTGAGGACCACCATGAAGTGGTCTCCGCTTAGACATTTGGCTGTTAGAGGCAAGAATGTCATGCAGGACAGTGCCCAATGCTTTGCACAAGTCCAGATAGATATGTTAGTCACTCTTTTCCTCAGATAGTCTTCACTGCACTACATTCCAGAGGTTCAAGAATTGATCCTCTGTTTCAAATTCTAAATATTACATTTTTGCTCTCATATTGTTTAGAGTGTTTCTCAGGAAAATGCTTTTCCTGGGAATCATCAAGGTAGTGTCATACTCAGCTAGATGTTTTCCCACTTTCTTTGAGTATTGTGAGAGCCCTAACATTGAAAAGTAATACATTATCTTACACTTTGTGTCTGTCCTTGTTTGCTTTTGTAGCCACATAGAGCAAGCTAGCAGTGAAGGGAACAGATTATTATTACTTTGTTTTTCTTGTGAAAATACAGGAAATGAGTCACTGTTTGTAGGCATGGACTGAAATAGCTTAGCAGAGCTGAGCAGAGACCCAGTGAGGGGCAGCACAGGGCAGAACTCAGAGGTGCTAGCAGGACTAGTTGTGAAATGCCTCAGGCTGAAGGAGTCACAGATCAGACAGCAAAAAATGTGTCTGGGCAAAGCTGTAGTAGAAAAATTTATGGTGTATTTGGGCTGGTGAGATCAGGAACACAGATGACAAAAACTCAGGGACACAAAAGTTACTTTTTACTGTGATCCCAACATTTGCAATACTCCATGGAATTTCCTATTTTGCAACATTTCAAACCAAGAAGTTCTGGTTTACTGTTTTTTCTAGTGGTATCCATTGGATTTTGCTCTTTCTGTGTGAAGACACATGTGTTTTGCACAGTCTGGCATGGCAGCCATTGCAGATTGCTAGAAATTAGAGAGCATTTATTAACATTTTCAGAGAGGGCTTTGTTTACTCACATTTTCTAGCCTCTGACTCCAAAAGGGTTAAGGAGTTGAGAAGCCACATGTGGCAGAGTTTTACAGGGAAAAGAACTGCAAAGGTGGTTTTAATAATGAATCAAGTCTGAACAAGTGGCTCAGGGGTAATCTGGCTTTCATTTAGAAGGTAGGAGGTTGCAATAAAGCACATTCTACCCTGACTGCAAATGAGAGCTTGGAGTGCATGCGGTAGGGTGGCCGGAGAGGGGGAGCCCTGGAAATGTTCCTCCAGTGCGTGAGTGACAACTTCCCATAGCCATCTACCCTTCCTCTTTCAGGTATGTGTATCACAGCTCCAAGTGGATGGTGGCTGGCAATGCAGACTCCCCAGTGCCTCCGAGGGTTTACATCCATCCTGACTCGCTGGCTTCTGGAGACACCTGGATGAGGCAGGTGGTCAGTTTTGACAAGCTCAAGCTGACCAACAACGAGCTTGATGATCAAGGCCATGTAAGTTAGTAGCTAATGGGGTGCATGCTGCCACATCCTTGCTCCTCTCAGACTGGAAAGGGTGCTGCTGCTGCTTTGATATTCCTGTGTCCTGCTGGGCACATGTGTCCATAGCCACTCTTCACAGCTACAGAGCCTTTTTCTCTGCTTCAATGTTTTTCCTCAAAATGTTTCCTGATCCTATGAAGCTATTTTCTCTCTTCACATAGTACAAAACCTCATACGTATTTGTAAGAAAAGGGTGTTTTTCCTCACATTAGCCTTACTTCAACCCTGCTTCATTGTACATCTGAACAGCACATAGAGTATTTGGTAAAAAAGTTTCTTTCCTTTATTCTTTTGTTTTTTCTTCAGATAATCTTGCATTCAATGCATAAGTACCAGCCCCGTGTTCATGTCATCCGCAAGGATTTCAGCAGTGATCTTTCTCCTACAAAACCAGTTCCTTCAGGAGATGGGGTGAAAACCTTCAACTTCCCTGAGACTGTCTTCACAACAGTGACAGCTTACCAAAATCAACAGGTAAAACTGCATGCCTTCAGACTCCTTTTGCGATGGGTGTTCATAAAAATATCAGTGCGCTCAATGTGTTTGAGATGTTAGCTTTGCTGAGAAACGTAGCTCAGGCAGAGAGTACACTTCACAGGTTCACTGTTTCAGTGTTTCATCTCTGCTATAGTGTGTAGACATGAGGCATCTAGCCAGAAAAACACTCTGCAGGTAAGGTGCCTGCAGTTTTTATTGTAAAGTAAGTAGGTGGTGTCAACCATAAGGAGATTGTATTCACATTGCCTTGCTGCTTCATGGTGCAAACTACAGTGTCCTACCCCCACTGTAATTTTAAGGCAGTGCAAGTAGTCCAGTTCTATTATCTCACAGAGAAAACACATAGGTTTTTTTTTAGCAGTGAAGCAAAATATTTTGGAGAAGCAAAATCTCATCAGTTTGCTGACAAAGGAAGCCTTTGAACATAAGCAGCAGCAGTCTATGTTTGGCACGTGAACTGCAATTCTCATGCCTAATTCATGTTTGATTCAGATCTCGCACAATTCCCAGTGGAGGGTGTTACTATTGACTTCAGATATCATAAGAAAAAGACGTTGCCACAGTAGGGTCCTCTCTGTATTGACCTTGATGTTGTTACTTTTACTTAAGCTTGTCTTCATAGCATTAAGAAATGTGATCTCGGTGCACACTAGCATTTGATTGCAGAATATCCTATCTGTATTTTTCCCAAAGATATGGTATCTTTAAGTGGAAATTAATTATTAGTAAAATGTGAGCAGTTGAGACATCAGCAAAGAAAGGAGATTTAGGAAGGCTGTGCTGTGAATTATGTTTGTTCCCACTTCTACAGTGGGCAGTGAAAGATGGTGCCCTAGTCTTAGTGGCCGCTTCATTGCTTCTGCAGGCGTGTTCACTGCACGCATAAATGTATAAGCTCCTGATATCCATCCATTCCCTTTGCAGTCTCCTTATTTACTACCCATCTGCCTCCTACCTCTGCCTAAGGATTCCTATTAGCCTTCATACCACCTCTGTAATGCTTTGGGCCCAGTATGCTTCTTTTCTTTTGTTCATGCACACATACTTGCTATTTTATTCTCAAGTTAGAGGTAACTATGCACATCCCATTTCCCTTTCCTGCCATTCCCCTCCTTACTAGTGTGGGGATTGTCAGGGCATTAAAGGGCTGTGTTAGGTATTTTTTTCCCAGCTATGTGAACCAGAATCTCAGTTCGTGAAACTTTTGCTTATTAATAGTGGGCCTGCTTAAAGAGCGTAAGGTATTGTTATAAGCTAGAAGAATGAGGGTACAAACTGTCTTGGAAGAAAAATAACCTGTTTTCAAGCCTGTTAGGAAAATAGGTTATACTATTTACTGCCATAAATTGCAGAGGAGTCTCGAACCAGAAACAGTGAAGAAAATCCTTTTTTCTATGATGATTTCTGTTCTTTTGGAAAATGACTTCATGAACACAGTGGATGTCATTGTATTTAGTATTCTTGGGTGAAGGGACAGACCCATGTCAGATCACCTGAGGGCAGGTTATACCAACATCCTGACAGCACTCTCACGAATGCTTCTGAATGTTCACTCCTGCCTTTTTCCCAGTCCGGTCCACTTGAAAAGACTTAAATGAGGATTCAAAATGGATCAACTATTCCAGCAGAAAAGAATATTGCAACACGATGGTGGGTTTGCATCAGTCGTTGGAGCACTGGAAATTTCCTGGCCCCCCCCCCCCAATGCATGTACTCCACAGACTTTTAACTGTAGCCCAGACATGGAAAGAAGAAAAAGAAAGGAGAATTGACAAGAAATAAGCCTGTCATTCTTCCTTAATGACCAGACTTGTGAGACATAATTACACAGATATGGGAGGTGCCAAGGGAGGGCACCTCTCAGGCTCCGGCTCTATAAGCTACCTCACTGCAAAGAAGCACTGAAATTTCTTCCTGTTTCTCTGGATTCCAAGCCCGTGGGGTTTTGCCCCCTAAATTTTCTTTTGGGGGTGGTTTTTATAATACCAGTAAAGGAGATTCTGGAGGATTGAAGAAATCTTTTCATTACAAATAAGTGGAAATCCCCTGAATATGCCTGCATGCCCTCCAGTGGCTGTAAACTTTGTCTTAGTGGGAGAAGCGTCTCTGGAAACAATTGTAAAATGTTAGCAAATCCACCACAGGGATTCCCTCTGCTGTAATTCCATCCTCCACAGAACATATCTGTCTCTGTACACACAAGTCCCAGGACAGCTGCAAAGTCAGGCTAGCGGAAATTAAGTTCACAAATTAAGCTTCTGCAAAAATAGGAACTGCATTCCAGATCTGAGGTTAATATCCACAGTAAGAGCTTCGTTCTGACAGAAGCAAACCACCTGCAAATCCCCTTCAGATCAGCCTGTATTAAACTCATCATTTTTTGAGCAGTTTCAGCAAAAACACCTCACGTTTGATAGGATCTTGAGATCTCACTCTCTTTTCACCCCAGAGACAGGGTCTCGGGGGCTGAGGCTGGCAGAGGGAAGCACTCATGCTGCACCAGGTTGGGGAATAGCTTACAGGGAGTATGATACTACAGGCTGCAAGGTCAACCCCCCAGTATTATTTTCCATATTTACCAGCATGGAATTTGTGCCTAAAAATAAAGCAGGAAAGAAGATTCCCCAGAGCACTCAGTCTGGCTGTCATCCTCTTTGTTTAGAGGAGGGAGGAAAAAGTAAAACAAAGATGGTTTCCAGACCAGAAAATGCTTAAAAGGCCACCCAGATGCTGACCAGAAGAGCAGCGCCTTCTGCATGTGACTGGGTGACCAGCTGCTGACTTTGGAGGCTGTAGCCTGTGCTTTGTCTTTTCTCCTTAGCAGTGTTTGAAGGTCCATGAGAGCATCCAGCTGCTGGATATCCAGAGTGTTGAGGCTGGGATGACCCTAGATACCAGCCAAACCTGAGCAGAATGCCTGCTTCCTGAACCACATGGCCATTGATAAGTTATAGCTCCTGGGCCCAAGTTGTGCTTCTACTTTGGGAACAGCTCCTCAGCCCCAATGCTGTGCCAGGTTTCTGCCTCTGATACTGCCAGGTTTCTGCCTCTGGCACCATTCATTTGCTGATCGGATCAGCTGCTCACGGATAACAGAAGGCAACTTTGATATAAGTCTGGGGAAATACGTACGAAAGATCATTGTACAGGTGGTTTGGGCATGAGTGATAATCATCAATAATTGTCACTTGTTGAAAGCAAAAAACTTATTTGGAGAGATAACTCAATCTCATTTTCTTTCTTTATAGATCACCAGATTAAAAATTGACAGAAACCCCTTCGCTAAAGGTTTCAGAGATTCTGGGAGAAACAGGTAACAGGAGCTTGTCTGTGTTTTGTCACTGATCTCTCCTTTCCCTGATGAGTGCACAGGGCATGCGTATAACGCTGAGTAAGGTGTTTTGTGATCCTAATTAATTTTTACATAAGAAATTTGTGGTAGACTAGTTGTTAGAGGAATTTGAAGGACTGTTTACTTTGCCTATGTAGATTCAATATATATTGATGGCTTCCTCAGAAAACATTTTCCAGATTAGCCAGCTAGATTGACCCTGTTTCTTTACAGAAGACTTCTCCAGTGCTGCACCTACCTCTATCTGGATCCTGCAGTCCAAAACCTTGACAGAGGGTTTTTGATATTCTTAGACAGCTTATGAAATTCCTGCTTGACAACATTTTTTTCTGTGACTGTATTTTTTTGGTATCATATGTTTAATTTCCCACTCAATGCTACCGTTGAACCCCTTCTGTTGCCACTGCTTTTAAGGCTATTTCCTTCTGTATATGTGTTTTGCTGCTGTTTAATTTTTCTGCCGGATAATTAATTTGTTTCTGCTCATTTCTATAATTTCCGTGCTCCTCTGAGTTTTCCATTTGCTATTGAGAAACAAAATTAAAATGGTCTTTAGCATCCCTGGTAAATCATTAGTAAACTGTTAATGTTTACTGATATTGTCCTATGATATCCAGAGAATTAGGTAAAATAAATGAACTTCTAAAGATACTGTAGAGATTCTTAAAAAAAATATTTTTTTTATGACAAAATTGAAGACTGGATATAGAAAGATGTAGGTTTGCACATTGTAAAGCAGACAAATAGGTCACAGGCTAACACTGCAAAATAATGAAGTTTATAGGAGATACTTTTGCTTGTTCTTTATTATACGTAGAGCTGTCTGAAAGGCCTTTTTAAATTTGGATTTTCACAGGAAATTTCCAAACTTGGAGCACAAATATTTGCTTTACATTAGCATAAAAACTAAGATATTGATAGGTTTGCAGGATAAAAGTGCAAAAATGCTTTAGTTTTAAACAATTTCAGTTTCTCTTCAGTGATGTCAAATTGTTTCACTCTGACTGTGTCACTTTGTAAGGACTTTTATGAAAGGATTAAGTAGAACAACTTAAATGTTATTTAGAGTACCTTATAGTTTAAAACCACAATAATAAACCGGGAGATTTAATAGAAAACCCTTTTGAATTAGTAAAAGACAGAGAGTTATCAAAAAAGGATAAGAAAGTCCCAACAAAAAGTCTCAACTTTTTCTGCAATTCCTGAGTCCATCGGAGTGTGCAGCAGATCTAAATATTTCAGATCTAAATGTTGTGGACATCCTTTAAATCAGTGTGACAAAGGCTTCAAACATGAAGTTATTTATAGAATTAGACATATATGAGTATGTTACAAGAACCTTAGGATTGTAAAGCAAGGCTCTGAGCATGCACACCAGAGTGAAAATCATCTGCATAGCCTTCATTTGCAGTCCCCATGGGCACTGTAATTCAGTTTTTACTTGCATGCTCCTCTTGTGTGTTCACCAGAACTGCTGCCTCATTCACAGTTTGGTATGGGAAGTGTTCAGTGATCAAGCAAGTGCCTTGTGTTTTCCATCACTCATTTAAATGCTCTCAAAGACGACATCTTACTGACCTAGCAACTTCCTAGCTCAGCTCCTCTGTTATCATCTTACTATAGCTATGCGAAAATAAGTTACCACCCTTATTTAATCCCTGCCGTGACCACTAGTTCTCATAGTTGAAGCATATGTGACTTTTTCTCTGCTCTCCTCTTCTGTGTGTGGGTTGTATTTGCCCTGGCTACAAGGTCTTCCGTGTTTGCAGAGATACAGCTGCACTGGAGGCTGGTTTTAGAAAAGGGATTGATGCAGTTCCAGGTACATGGTGGGCTAGATTAACGTGGAAGGCATTAATAAGGTCCTATCCCAGTGAATTTGGACAGTTTCCTGAAAAGGTTGGGAATTACTGATCTTTGTAGCTCATTGATTTAAGAAAGGGCAGGAAATTGCTACACGGCTGCAGCTGTGGGGAGGGCTCAGTAAGGCTCTCTGCTGATGTAAAGAGGAATTAAAATCTTTAAGGTATTACACATCAAAGAGAGCAGCCTGAGGCCTTAGGAAGAAAAAACAGGCAAAGGTATTTGCAAGCATATATAGCAGTCAGGCGCCTGCCTCACAAGCAGTGGTCTGGCTAAGGTTGCACTGCTATTGTCAGCTAGTGGAGGATATTCTAACACTCAGATGCTCCCTTTAAAGAGGACATGCACATAGATGTGTGCATAGGAAGGAGAAAAGCATTAAGGTCCAAGCCATGTCTTGAAAAGGCTCTCCAAATGGGACTTCTCTTGAATATGCTGGATAGCTTCTCTTCCTTTTGTGAATTTGTAATCTCATCAGGATCACTGGTCAGCTGGACTGCCAATCTTGATGCTCTGTAGCTTCCCACGTCCTCACAGCCTTGCTTAGCTGTGGTGCATCAGGCAGGATGTGGAGAGCATCCCACTGAAATTGTAGGCCTCCTTTGAAAAAGAAACAGGGTAATTTGAAAAAGGGACCATTTGTGAAGCAGACAAGTGTAGTATGTATCCAAGAGGTTTTTGGAGAACTCCTCCTCTTAGGCCCCTTCTTTCCTAGGACATTTCCTTTTTGCTTTGAGTTGAGGCGTTTCCATGAAATGGAGATAGATGTTTTCCCTTCACTTTGCATCATCTTATTGTTTCACTGTTGTTGCCTGCTGCAGAAATTATGGAGTCAACTGCTGCTTTTTTAACCAGTTGCCACTTGAAATCTTTCACTTCCGCCAACTCACAGCCTTCCTCTATAGTTCCCTGTAACTATGGTCTCCCTTCATTAGTACAAGAAACTGCTAAAAATCTGCTGCTCCAGGCACAACCCATCATGATGGAGCTGCCTGTATCTATCTGGGGGAGAGATTTTTTTTCACAGATCCCTTCTTGGATTTTCTTCAGTTGTTTCCATAATTGTCTCCCTTCACAAGCTGACTGCCCTGGTTCTTCTGCAGGGAGGAGCAATGAGGTATTTCAGAGGGAAACAACTCGGCAGCTGGACATTGTTTTGCACTCAAACCATGCTAACTAATGGTGTTGAGCAATGTAGCCATTAGCCCTGATGGAGGGAGTCAGCCTGTGTTAGAAGGTCAAGTCTTACCCGCTTATTAGAGATTCCTTCTACATCATTTTTGGTCCCTCTCTGCTTTATCTGCAAAAGTATGTAAAGCATCTGTAAAAGTGGAACAAGAAAACTAGTCCTGGTGGTGGAAGGATAACTACATAGTATATATGTGAGGCAGGCATTACTTAGTTGCTTTCCTGAACTTCAAGAGATTGAAAACCAGAAACTTTGACACATGGAGCTCAGCTAGCTAAATGTTTGGGTAGCGAGGGTGCAGATTTAATGCCAGAGAACCTGTTTTTGGAGACTGAGTAAAGTTCATTTGACAGTGGGATGCTTGCAGAAGCCCCTTATCCAGGAGGAAACCTGCAGGGACAAGAGTCAGGAAGCGCAGCAGGGTCATGGAAGAATAAAACCCTAAGCTGACAGCAAGCAACATCTTTCAGATGTGGGCAGCTGAGGTGAATAAGAAGTTTTTTTTGTGTTGGAAACGCTCTTTGAGCTTTTGGCTAGGATGAGAAAGCCAAGAGGGTGCTTGGAGCCAGTAGTTTGGCTTCCCCAGTGAACAATGCAATGATGACCTGAATCCTGCATGCAGTGGGAATGGTAATGTCGGCCATATGGGATGGATTATGGGGGTGCACAGATAGCTTGTACATCTTTTTTCATTTTTCAGACAATGGAACTGTTTCATTTATTGCCTATTATTAAAATTTTATAGCACTAAAAATAAAAGAATGAATGAAAAAGAGAGAATTTTGGATACATTTTAAAGGACTGACCTTATTAAAATAAAGCTGGCAGTGAGTCCTCTTCTGATACTTATTTTACTTCCTTCATAAAGATGATGTGAAAGGGGAGGGTTTACGGCCTGATAGACAGTTTGAAGTCAATTTTTCAGTGCAGTTTTTGGAAGAGAGAGTGGATGACGCATGCATAATGTTCATCACACTTGGTACAAGCAGCCCTCACCAAAGACCTGAAAGAAGCTGCTGGCAGTTCAGAAATGCTGAAAACAGCATTTATTGCTGTCCCAAAATGTCTCTTTATTGGCAAGGTGGGGTTTGTTTCCCCTGTTAGGGGTGAGAACACACAGAATAGCACTCCAGTATTTCTGCTGACTAGAAGGGCACTACCCTTCTGTTCTGTGGTGGAAGTCTGTGATGTGGCTCTGGATATCTTGGTAGCAGACCAATGACATAAACTGCTGTGGGAGAGAGGGTTTTTATTGTTGACAGCAATGGAGTTTCTTGATTCCCATCTCCTCACCTCAACACTTTCAGAAATAGGAATACATCACAGTCAGAAAAAAAAAAAAAGATATTGAAAGGCAGTGGTTAGAGTGGTAAAATCAGTCATGAAAAGGTGGTGTGCCTTCTCATCAAAGCTGTTTTCTGCATGGCTGCGTGTTCATTTTCTGCGAGACTCCATAAGTGGGGTGGAAGGTGCCTCACAGTTTAGCTAGCACATGAGGCTGCTGTCTCATGGATCTTGTCTGATGCATGGAAGGATGTTAAAGATCAGTAAGGATGTGTTCTGCTTAGATACTATTTAAAAAACACCCATAATGCTTGCTCTGCACAAACAAGCAAATCAACCCCAAAACAAACCCACAGGAGAAAAGGACCGTAGAGTATATAGAGACCTAAATTTGTGCATAGGGGAGCTGGGCAAAACTTTGAGCTCTCTCACCCACATATTTAGAGAGGGTGTTTTATAAGGCATACTCAACATGTCCACACCTTGGAGCAAGTAAAGGACTCTCATTTGGGACAGGAAGAAGAAAGAGGTGGCTTTAAGTCAGATGTGGATTTTGGCATCCATTCTTCAGGCACCTGTGGCTGCAGAGCTTCCCTGAGCATTACAGGGCAATCGGGGAATCCAGTGAAGCCACAGTGTTGCTGCTGGCAGTTGCAGTGTGGAAAAGGGAGGTAGACAAGGAACGGTGTCCACACCAAAGTGGCTGTTCTAGACCTGCTCCCCTGGAGTGGGAGGACGTGGGCTCCTAGTCACATTTTATCTTTCCCTGGCATACAGGGCTGGAATAGAACAGCTTTGCAAGCTGCTCTGGTAACCCCACTGCTGCCATTTACCCTCTCAAGCACAGTGGAGTCCAACCCTTGACAGCAGTATATAATTCCTAATTTACTCTTCTATTTCTTCTTGTTATTCCCCCATTCTTCTTTTTTTTTCCCCTTTTCTTTTCAAAGTACTAATTATAAGGTGGTTGCAAGAACTGAATTGATACAGGGGAAAGTGGTAGACAGAGAGCTAGAAGCTTAGAACTGTGAGTAAACTTGAGCTGAAACTGATGCAGGCTCCAGGCAGAGGCAGGAGTAATAGTTTTAACCTGCACTGAGTTTTTCACTGAGCCACCTCCTGTTAGCGGTTGAATTTTACTGGAAAGGAGTCATGAGAGCAGAGCTGGAAGTCAGATGCCTGTGCAGAGTAGGGTTATGTGCACAGGGATCTAATGTCTGAGCCAGACTATGAACACTGGTTTTAGTGAGCTGGCCTCCTTATTTCCCTGCATGATCCTTGTGGCAGATGCAGAGCAGCTGGATTAGCACAGCTGGACAGTTCAGTCTGCATTTCTGCATCTATTACTTGGTTTTAATCGTCAGGCTAGGTCCTTCCAGCAGCAGGTCTTGTTGCAGAGCAACTTGGTCAGGGCATTTTATGCGCCTTGAATATATGGTACCAGGAAGTCCTCCCTCAGTGTTTGCGCTGGGGATCATTTCATGAGGCTGCAAAAAGGTGCCATTCTCTTCCTGGCTGTGTGTGTTGAGAAGCAGATGGAGCCTGAACATGTGTGGCTTTCTCACACAGGGAGCAGAGGAAATCCTGGGGGTGGTACCGGTAGCCAAAGAGCTGCTTTTGCACATAGAGCCCAGCTTAGCAGATGGGTTCACATTCTGTGCTGCCTTGTCGTCTCTGAGCTCCATGAGCTGGCAGAGGCCACTGTATTAACCAAATAGTTTTGTTGTAATGTGCTCAGCACTAGTGTGAGACTGCTATGCAGAGATGTCTTCTGTTTCTACTTCTAACAGCTTAGCAGCTAATAAACACCATGCAACAACCTCTCTTCTAAACCTCCTCTTAAAATACAGAGTTTGGTTTGCCAACTCCAATGTATTTAAAGCATCTGAGCTTCCGGGGAGAGTTTGGAAAGTTAACTGAGTGAATGGAGGCACGTGCAGAAAGACATTTTCATAAGCAAAAGGCAGCTCCAGTATCAGCCCAACATCCGATGAGAGGCTCTGGGGATGTTAGAGCCTTTTGCACTGAAAGGGGATATGTTCTCACATTTGATGAAGCATCTCTAGTCGTGTTCAGTCAGTGCAAGGGCTATAACCTACTGCTGGAAAAGAGGCAGTGGAAGGTGAGGATTGGGGAATGGAGCAATGTGCCGCTTCCAGAGGAAAAGCTTTCCTAGGAAGAAACTCCAGGGTGTTGTCACCTAAAGAACATGGGTATCTTTTCCTAATAATGCACCTATGTCCTCGCTAGAGGTGTTCAGCAGAGCTAGCATTCTGTGGTGAAATGAAGAATAAATCTGAGACCCCAGCCCTTCATCAGGAACAGTTCTCACTTGATTTTGTCTTTTTCTCTTTAGTATTTTCTTTGTGGTGAGTTAGGGACCTAAAGCAGAAACGCCACCAAATCTTTGGTAAAAAGCATCTTATGCATTTCTAGTTGAACTCCAAAACCAAGGAGATCCCCTTTTTGATGGCTTCCCATACCACTTCAGAACAGCATCCAGAACTACAAAGTGGCGGGGAAAGGCAATTCACAAAACCTCTGATTCTGTAGGCTGAATCCTGGACTGCCCTTGTTTGTATGACAGCTTGCATCCCCAAAGTGTGGAAGTCTGCTTTATGATAAAGTATGCTTTAAGGATCTGGTAGTCATGTGTCCCCTGCAATGCATAAAGAAAGTCTGGGATATTTGTTACATATAAAAAGATTAAAAAGGCACCAAGGGACTCGTAGGAACTTTAGCAATCCTGCAGTTGGGGAATTGCACTTTCCTCTGGTGACCTGTGCTGCAAGGCTTGCTTGAGGAATTCACAGATGCCAAGGTGACCTTTTGGTGGCTGCTGGCAGCCTGTCAAATGAGGTCGGAGCCCTCTTCCCCAAGCACCAATGCCCTTGCCAACTGACTGACATTCTTTTCTGCTTGTTTTATTTTCATTGCACAGGACGGGGCTGGAAGCCATTATGGAGACCTATGCCTTTTGGAGGCCTCCTGTGCGCACTCTCACCTTTGAAGACTTCACTACCATGCAGAAGCAGCAAGGTGAGTGAGCAAAGGGCATGAAAAGAGCTGTAGAAAGGGCACAAGAAGGTGTGCTCTCCTGTGTGCCCAGTGGCTAGAATGGGCATGTCAGATACCTTCTTGAGCCCTTGACTGCTGTGGAAGAGGAGAGAGGATGGATGGAAATGGACTTATGAAATGCAGTGGAGCTGCTTCATCTCCCTGGTGTCCCCAGTGCTACAGCTGGAGTTCTAAGAGATAGAAGGAGAAGCAGGATAGAGCGTAGGGCTAGGCAAACCAGCCCAAGTACACAGCATGAGTTAAGTGTGAAGAGAGCACAGAGAGGAAAGGCTCCAGCATGCCAGATATGTTGTTCTCTATTTACAGTTAACATTCACCATTTGTGTGGAAACACAAGGGGAAGAAGACCAGAAATGTGCTCTCCCCAGGATCACATTGCTTTCAAAATTCAGTGGCTTTGCTAGAGAAACTTTCTGTTAGTATGAATCTGAGAGGAATTGCTGGGTAGGCCAAGCTTTTTCCGCTTGCTCATGCTGTGTCTTTTCATAGCTTCTGCCCTTTACATCTCTCATTTGTTAAGTAGGGCTTTCATCTCTGGTTTCAGGCTGCATTACTCTACTCTTCTTTTTTTTTTTTTCCAGGGATAGGACTTCCCCATTCACTTAATTGCAGTTATTTCTAGTTCAAAACCACAGGGAATAGAGGTATCAAGGGCAATCCGGTCCTTTTTTTATTGCAATATACATGCAAGAAAAGAGACAATCCAAACCGGTGTTCATATGTGACAGTTACGAGGTTAAACATTACAATTAAATGCATGCCCTGTGTAGCAGACTCTCCAGCGTCTCATACTTGAACTTAGAATCACCCAGAAACTTCTCTCTAGTCCTTCAGTCCACCATAGAGATGGCATGGTCTCCTGTAGAGGGAGAGGAGCAGTGGCTGCTGCATCTGCCTATCCGCAGGGTAGAATCAGAAGGGAATCCAGCACAGAGCATCTTCTGGCTGTCCATTCCTCACCCCAGTTCCCTTTGCAACACCCTAGATCCCAGGTCACCTGCTCAACCATTTTCTGGTGGCACAGCCCTGGATGGGGACAGAGCCCGCTCTTGCTGGCTGCATTAGACTCCCCATGAGTAGCCTTTACACAACCACAATGTGGGGCAGAAGAATATTTGCACAAACTCAAGGGATTGTGCTGAGGAGCACTTGTGGTCAGAGATGGGTTAAAGCTGAGATTCAGAGGGGTTTTCATCAGCCACCTAAATAGAAACATAACAGCCTCTCCTCTTGGCCATAGTGCTGAAGCAGCCTCCCTCCTCTCTGTCCCCCCACTCCATGCCTCCCCTCCCACTGCTGATCAGATAACATCCTAATGGCAAGTCCAGCTATTGCTTACGTGGTAAGGTAATATTAGGAAAGGAAACTATTCAGTGTATTTTTAGCTTTAATATAGTTTGGCAGCTAAAAAACAAGGAAGCAAGCCAGTACCCTGTGACCCTCTGGCTCTGTGCAGACCACCACCACTGCATCACAGACCATTAGGCAAACCTTCACTAAAGTTGTGTCCACAGGTCAGTGTCAAAACTTAGCATCTCACTACAAAAGAGTGCACTCAAGACTACATTTAGTCATGCAAAATGATCTCAAGATAATGGATCAGAAATATTCCCTCCATCATACTGCTCACCTCTCCAGTGGCTGCTGTAGCAAGTTGATCCCCGGGTCTCAGCAATAGGTGCAAATCCAAGATACAAGCAGTCTGGTTTAATTTCTGGTTGCTGGGACAGGCCCCAGGGGTCAGCACGAATATATTGGTCTGGAGACTTTGGAATTGCTGTCAGAAAGAGCAAGGAATGCTGAGGTGGCTTTAAGCCACAAGTGATTCTGCCTTCCAAACATAAGATAACCAGGATGAGCTGTGCCCATACCTCTTCATCCCCTTGTTTTCACGCACATGAACTGTGTGACAGGTGAGTAAGACACTGGAGTGTAACATCTGACTTCAGCATAAGCTATTGCACCTCAGATCCTCTGAGCCCCAGCCATTTTTTTCATGGAAGTAACTTCTCTAGGACTTTGCTCCTCTCTTTCATCTGAAGCTTCAGTGCTCAGAGCAGCATGCTGTTATCTCATACCCTTGCATAGAATCATAGCATAGTTAGGACATATTTATGAATTAGAAGTATCTAGGGTATTATTTTAATAAACAGACACTTAAATTCTAGATCATGCTTTTTGTCTCCAAAGCTGTGAGAATATACGTCATTTTTGAATAAACATTTGAGGACTTGCAAGCCTCCATTTTATCCCTTAAATTTCTAGATGGGAAACTGCACTGGGGCTACAGGAAACTTCTGTGACTAGATGTGTCCACTGCAGCTTAAGAGGAGCACACGCTTAGCTACAGAGAGAAAAGATGGAATCAGTAAAAGTGGCCATGTGCTTAGGAAGAAACATCACTTTTGAGGAGCAAGTTATGGTTGTTCAACCTGATAAGGAGGGAAAGACTATGTAACGGTACTGAAATTAGACGCTGTCAGTGATGGATAGGGAAAAGGCAATAGGCTACAGTTATACGAAATCTGCTGAAGTCCTTGAGCAGTTTCCCTGTAGGAACTATGGAATTCAGTCTGGATTTTCTACAGGTGAGTCCTCTTCACTGTGGCAGAAAAAATTACATTTTCTGAGGCAGAAGCCTGGTACTTCAGCAGCATAAATCTGGTGCTTTTGTTGCTTTCCAGCTATGTTTTTCTGTGCTATGGATTGCTATGTATTCTTAGCACTTGCTTTGTCACTTGGTGATTTTTTAATGAGATGAAAGTGTTATTTGCCTTTTCCAAAACAGTTTTGTCAAACAAATCCACCTGAATTATTTGTTTAGGTTGGGGGTTTGACTGATAAAAATAACTGTATAGGAGAGATGGATTTTCAGAGAACACTTAACGTTTTGCCACATATGCCAGCTTTGAAAAGTTAACATTAGTGTGTGGTAATGAGTAGCTGACTGATCTCAAAGCTGATGTGATAACTGTGAATACCCTATTCAGTAAGGACAGGCCCAGTGTTGCTTTGCAGGCTAGTTCCAGTACTAACTTGTCAAGAACTAACAGTGTAGTTGTTAAAAGGTACAAATCTCATAAGACTGCAAAATGGTCAGTAATGATGGGGACCAAAGTATGAAGGGCAGTAAGAGACTGCTTGGTAACCTGCCTGCATTCAAGAAAAGCATAACTTTTAGTTCATTCAGATACAATATTATGTCTCTAGAAATGAAATGTGGTACAATGCACCCACTGAGTGTACTGGAAAGTGGAAATTGTTGGCATTGACTGGAATTTGGAGGTCTTGGTAGATAAGCCACTGCACAAGCCAAGGGACAGTGTCATGGTTTAAGCCCAGTTGGCAACTCAGCCATGCACCCACTGTCTCACCCTTCCCCTCTTCCTCCCCCCCGCTCTCAGAGGGATGGGGAGGAGTTTCAAAAGAATGTAACTCCCATGGTTTGAGATAAGAACAGTCCAGTAGCTAACACAAACCACTGCTGCTGCCACCAATAATAATAATGATAAGGGAAATAACAAGGGAAGAGAATACAACCGCTCACCACCCGCCGACTGATACTCAGCCTGACCGAGCAGTGATTTAACCCTTCTGGGTAACTGCCCCCAGTTTATATACTGGGCATGATGTGCTATGGTATGGAATACCTCTTTGGTCAGTTTGGGTCAGGTGTCCTGTCTCTGCTTCCTTCTGGCTTCCCCTCCTCCCTGGCAGAGCATGAGGCTCAGAAAGTCTTTGGTCAGAGTAAGCATTACTGAGCAGCAGCGAAAACCATTGGTCTTACCAGTGCTATTCCCAGGCTGAAAGTCAAAAACCACAGCACTTTACCAGCTACTAAGAAGGAGAAAAATGACCGCTACTGCTGAACCCAGGACAGACAGTGTGTGTAATACTGTGATAAAAAGGAACATGCAATCTTCTGTGTAGAAGAAAAGTAGTGGTAAGTAGTTTCCTAGCTGCAAACTTGACATTACAACATGGTCTTCTACTGCATGTTTTTTTAAAGAGTGGAAAGAGATTGAAGAAGCTTCAGAGAATAGAAAAAAGGTATAATGATTTGTTGGATGGAGAAGGTACCAGAGAATGAAAACTCAATTTTCACAGTTAGTCAAAAAGATGAAGTACAAAAGTGTTACAGCTTATACTATCTTGCAGAGAGAAGAATGCATGGCAGCTTTGTGCACCCATCCTCAATAGACACTTGTGCCTGCAATTTCCATGTTTTTATGACACAAATGTGCAGAACATGCTTCATTCAAGTGGCTAGGATTTTTCTACTCTGAATGTTCATCCTGGTTTGTGGGATGTGTTGAGATAAGGAGAACGGAAGTTCTCCCTCACCCACCTTAATATGTGTAATTATTTTGTAAGGTTTTATGTCCCTTTTCTGTGATTCTTAAAGAGAATAGTACCAGTCTTTTCGAGTGGGAAGTTTTCCAAGTGCTTAATAATTTATTTAAAACTAAGTCTGCACAGAGTATTCCAGATGCATCCACATGACTCAATTATCTAAAAGTATTATAATTTTTTCCACATTATCCCTTCTGCCATTCAACATATATCCGAGTGCAATGCTTATTTGTTTGGCCCAAGATGTATGTTGAGCAAGGGCCACAGTGACACACCGAATAGCTACTTGGTACTCTGGATGCAGCTGTTTCATACACGGATTAAATAGCTTTCTAATCTACACAAGGACAGCTTTCAGCTGCCACACAAAGTGGAACGCCTGATATCGTCCAGTCACACAGATGTGTCTCATGCGTCTGACTCTAGTGGTCCAGAAGCTTTACTTGCATATGTTGCTGTTGAAATAAAGCAAATCAGTAAGTCTCTCAAGGTCTGTGACCTGGGTGATAACCATAGCAAGGAGCAGAATGTGCTGTTTCTGTCAGTGAAACCCTCTGGCCTGAGAACAAGCCCTCTCTTTTGGAGCATGCAATCCAAAAGTAGCAGCTTTACCAGGGCAAGCATCATGTTTGACAAGATCACAGCAGATTTGCAGCCAGTTTGGACAAAAAAAGAAGTTGCCCTGAACAAAATCTTTGCAAGAAATGCTCAGAAAACAGCAGTCCAGGAAAGGCTGACCTTCTGGAGAATGATGTCACCCACATTGCAGTCTACTTTCTACTAGGGAGAAATGAGGCTTGGGATTATTGAATGCACATGGCAAAGAGATGTGGGGAAAGCCAAGAATCCATTAAAGTCTTTAATTGGAATATATTTTCAAAAATTTAGATTGAACCTCATCCAGATTCTCATTATTAAAAATCTGTGTCTCAGGTTCTTGATTTTAACAGGGAATAGAACAAAAAAAAAAAAAAGAAAAAAAGTAAAAAAATGGCAAAAGAGAAAAGAAAGAAGAGAGGAGGGAAAAAGAAAATAAGAGTTCCAGTAACTCTAGATTGTGTCACTTTTCAAGAACAAAATAGGCTGTTGCTGCCTCTTGTGATATATAGTTTCCCACAGAATATTGTGATGAATAGGTCGCTATCAGTGGTTGTTAGGTTTTCCCAGGACATAGAGACTAGAAGGGCGCCTTGACAGTACTAAAATAGTGATTAGTATCTGATCCTTCTTATAGAAGCTGATGATGAATGCAAGAAGTAAAAGCAAAGGTATTCAGGCAGCTGGTAAATAGAATTGCCTCCTAAGCCGAATTTCAGGACCAGTATGAGAGTCACAATGGGTATATCAGCAGGTTTGCAGCATACAATTTTTTTTTTCATCATTAGACTACTGCTTTGATACCTCCATACCAAATCCATAAGAGTCAAACATCTTAGCTTTGACTGGTGAGTTCTAAAGGCAGCTTGCCATTCAAATGGGGTTTCTTTCTTTGAAGAAATGCCTTTGGTGAGGGCTTTATTAACTGCTCTCAGTAGATTCAGCACATTCTCCATGAGCTTGAGCATCTACTTTGATCTTAGACTGGAGATCAGAGGTAGAGAGGCCACCTCTTAAAGAGTCTGCAAAATTGTCATTAGTGGTCGTTGAGATTAGTATCAAGAGCTGTAAATTTGCCTAAAAGCATACTGGAGGCGAAGAGGGTTATGCTTCTTGCGAGTAAGACATCTGTTGCTATCTCTGGTATCAGTGGGTACCTCTTGTAGTGGCAGGTATGCTTGTATCTCTTGAGCAGTGTGTGTGCACAAACTGGCCTCCCTCTGAAAGGGAAAGGATCTGCGCAAAAGGCTAGCTCCTCTTCCTGTGGAAGAGGTTCAATCTTCTCATTTACTGCTGGAAAGGAACAATGTTTTCTTGTAGGAGCCATGTGTGCGGACAGACCCTAGGCTGCATGGATACATCAGCAGGTGGGGGACAGGCACCCTGAGCTGAGCTGCTGATACTTTTCCAGCTTCCCTGTCTATAAACGTTATCCTTTTTGGGCAGGCATCACCTCTGTCTTGCAAAAGTTTATCTGTACTGCTTGTTACGAATGTCTTCTTTGTTACAATACTCTTCTCTATGTGGGGGGTGGTGATTAAACAGCTGTCCTGATTGCATCCATCTAAAAACAATATTGTGGATGCACAAATATGTATTGGTATCAAATCGAGGACAGACTGAGGCCTCCAGAACATCACCTGAAGACATCACAGGTGCCTGGAGACAGAAAAAAGCAAATGACTGTTAAAAGCCTTTCAGTTTATCTGAGATCCCAGATCCCCAAATAGCGTCTCCCAAAAGAGCGGAGCTGCTGATGTCAAAGGAGGATGAACAACCTACAAATACATCTGCTTGGCCACTTGCCTCCTGACAGCAGCCATCAGTTCTCTCAGCAATGCCACCAGGATAATCTGGATGCTGCTTCCCTTTCAAAATGAATTGTGAATGGTCTAGGTTATTGGCAGAGGTCAGATATCTGAGTTTGGTCTCAATTACCTTCTTGATTCTTTTGACCTTGAAGAGGAGATTGGAAACAGAGCAGTTGTTGCCAGAGTTATTGGGATCAAGCACTGGTTTCTACTGCATTCTTCAAATGGCTTGTAGATTGCCTCATTTCAATGAAGCAACAGGGAACAAACTGTTCCAGCTTCTTCTTGGTTGAGCTGCAGACAGTTTTTCTTTAAGGAATGGGCATGTCTGGTGCTTCAAAGTCTCATCTTTCACAGTGAAAGGCTAAAATACCCTCCCAGATGTTACATGAAGTGCTGAGAGTCAAATTCTGTGGAGCTCCTTGATGACCTGAAAGAAGCCTGAAGCATTCTGTTACACCAGGGAGGTGTTTACCCTGAATTCTAATTACTGAAGACTAAATGTCTGTTATCTCATGGGGTGATGATCATATTTCTTATGAATGTATGGAGAGGGCAACGATACTTTGAAGATTTGCATAATTTCCTCAGAGCGGCACATTATTTTGTTACAGACAGAAAGTGCATGTGCTTTGAGCTTGCCGCAATACTGTGACCTTTTCTCTAGTTCAGAAATTCTGAACCACAGTGCCTCTGTGGTTTTATAGTTGTTTATCCTATTTTTTAATCATTTAATGTGCTGGAACTTCCAGGGCCTGTGTTGGCCCAAAGCAGATTCCATCAAGATTGGCAGGAGAGGTCTGCAATTCAGTTTACTTCTCTCACCACCAAAGGAATCACCATGATTTGAGTTAATCTCGGCTGCAAAGTTGCAGCAGCTTCTCTTCTGACTTTCTGAAGGACTTGTGTCACAGGGGTCTTTTTCCGCCTCCTGTTTTCATCTCCTTGGATAGCTTTCATTACATGACCCCATTGCCAATGTCTGTGCCCAGCTGATGGTTGTAGGCATGAGAGACAGTGCAAGTTACCACTGAGCAATTTTCTCCACTAAAGTAGGTGCCTGCATTGGTTTCATCTGTCTCTACTTGAAGAAGGGAAAACAGGAGGCATTTCTGGAGGAGCTGATGTCCAACCAGCCTTCTGAGACAAGAATACCATGTGTTTATACAAGGAGCAGAAACGCTTGTGTTAAAGATAGTCTGGGGGGGCTGGGAAGGGGTTGTTGTCTCTTACTGTTCGGCAAAGCACTCTTCGTGCTCTGGGTATAGATGGGAAATCAGACATCCTGAATTATACTTTTTGCCCACATTAGAAAAAGGGTTGTTTTTTACCATTGGATCTTTAAAATATTTTATCTTGAAAGATGACTGAGGTAGGTTTTATCTCTAAGTTTTTGACTGCTCAGTTTGTGTTGCAGAAACCTGTAAGAGCCTAAGGGAAGTAAAGTGTTATTCTGAGTTGTTATAGATCTACCATTAATTCCAGTGAAAAATTTGAGGCAAATTTATAAGAAAGGTCTTTCTCTATAATTTACTAACCTTAAATAAAATTTCCTTTCATTCATTATTTTTGTGCCATACTTACATACTTTCCCCTTGAATCTATTGCTGTAGGCATCTTTTGTGCTTTTTGAGCTGTAGCCCAAAGAACTACAAAGCAGCCTTTATGTTTCCTCTACCAACCCAGAAATTTGGCTTGCGGTAGATTTTGGGTCTCATTTGGGTCTTTTAAAGATTTTACCAGCGGATTCATAATTTGATAATTGGCCAAAGGCTCTTGAGAGGAAACAGGCAGCTACACTCTGTGAAGGCAGAAATGGCTCTCATTCTCATGAAAGTGGGAATTTTCATTTCTAGGAATGAGGAAGGAATGAAGAGAGGATCCAGAACATCACCAAGTGGCCCTGCTCTTGCTTAGTGAGAGGACAAGGAAGAAGCACCAAAGCTGTTTAATTTTCCAAGGTGGTGAAGAGAGAACTTAGGGGGGTAGTGAAGGCACAAGAAGGATGTGATGAAGAATCTTTTAGTCATTCTGAAAGATTTAGGCTTGAATTTTGGAAAGCTAGGAATGAGAAAAGAGACCTTGGGCCTCCAGTTATACTTGCAAGGCAAAAGATGCAATAATATATGAGGGCAAGAATGACAGCTGATTTTGTGGCATTTAGATGCAAGTGGGTGTTGAGAAGGACTGATTCATAGGCTGCTTGAAGCAGAAATGGATTCAGGCTTCTGCTAGACCTGCCTCTTACAGGGCATGAGATTGGATGATTACAGTGGCACCCACTTGGCCTTATAGTCTGTCAGTCAGGTCTCCTGGCAATCTGCTCAAATCCTCTCTCATTACTGTCTCAGTTTTCCATCTCTGGGCAAATACTTAATTTTTGTTCTGCAACCAAAGGTGCAATAACTTGGAAGACAGGCAATAAGCATCATAAGCCGTACTTTGAGTGCAAGCACGTACAAGTGCACAGGTCAGGCAAGGGTTTTTACCCTTTGCAAATTTGGTTTCCTGTGTGAATGCCATCACATTTACTTACTGTTGTGTCTAATGGCTGAGCATTGCAAAAAGAATGGTAAGAGTTGGTTCCTCCCATGCTTTAGAAAGTATCTTTACATATGTGTACATGTTTGTAGAATCTTCACAGAAATCAAACATTTCAGGAGTGACTTAGAGCACATCTGCATGGACAGAATGCTCTGTCTATGCTCCATGCTGGCCAGACACATGCCAGCTCCCAGCCAGCTTCATTTGGAAAGCTGGAGAGCTGCATTAGCATGGCTCTGTGCCCAAGTGAATATAAACTGCCTCTCAGGAGGTCTTATTTGCTCAAGTCACGAGCCAGGAGGAGAGCCATGAGCCAGATGAATGGCTAATGGCCACAGCCCCTCTTTCCCGTACCATCAGGTGCTCAGATACATGTGTATCACATCCTAGGGGTACCAGTGTGCTGTGCATGTGTCAGAAGAGGGGCTGTGACTCCTCCAGGAGACCGATCAGTGAAGTTGTGCACCTATCCCTCCCAAGGGTCTGGCTTTTACAGTATGTCCTGCTCTCATCTGAAGGTGAGAGAAGGAGGCTGTGGGATAGACACGGTTCTGTTGGGCAGAGTACAGCCTCCAGACCATAGGCTGGCCATGCTGAACCTGCAGCTCCTATCGGTGGCCATGATAAACTAAGCTGGCTTGTAGGTGGAAGCAGGCTGATCTGTTTAAGAAGCATTTGCACTCAAAGAATAAGAACTTTGTGCTGCCTGACTCATCAAAATGTGAAAGTTTAAGACAAATCAACTGTGGTTTCCATTCTCACTAGAAAGTCAAGGTACAAGGTTGAAGGACCTTCAGCCACATCTGCTCTTAAGAAGATAGTGAATACCAGATCATCACTGTCTAAGCCCAACCACACTAAGAGCTGTAGGCTGCTGATGTGGTCAGATAATGGCAGCGATCAAGTTGCCCAGACTACTCCAAAGCTCTTGCCTACCTGATGAGACTTTGCCATTGCACAGGGCATAGCACTCACATTCAGGTATCTTGTGCTGATTTCAGCTTCAGCTTGCTCTCCTCCTCTGCCCTAAGCAAGGACTTCAAGGACTGAGACTGAGAGGTTTGTACAGAGGCACCATAGGTGACGATAGCAATTGATGCCTGGAAACACTAGCAAGGAAAATATGCTGCAGTGGAGTACAAAGTGTGATTTATGTGCTCCTTTCAGATAAAGGAGGTTGGGATAAGTTGTGGGTCAATTGACTACTGTGGTGTCATTCGTAAAAGAGATCCCAGAAAATTTTCCATGCACAATTGCTTCAGACTCCCTTGGCACTGATGCTCTCCCACCGTCTCCTTGCTGCCAGAAAGCTCCCTTGGCTGACACTGTCTGCTGGCAATGTGTTTTCCATCTGCACTGCAGTGTTAGAAGTTCTGTATGTAACTTGCCCTGTGTGGGAGAGGTCCCTGTTGCCTTTCAGATGTTCTGGCATGCTGGATGTTTCAGGACAGCCCCAGGCCCTTGTTTTATGGCACATCATACTCATGGAGTGGGTATGTTTGCATTTGCAGTTGACCCTGAAATTGTCATTAACACCAGCTCAGTCTAGGGAAAAAAAACAAAAACAAGGATCTGTTTGAAATATATAGAGAGACAGCACCATTACCAAGAAGGACACAGATGACAGGAATGAGAAACCAGTCATAAGCTGCTTGAGATGATATTTCAATGGCAGTTCCTATTCGCACAGATGAGAAGATGTAGTTTCTCCCCTAATATTTGTGGGCATATATTTGACACTGGCTCATAAGCAGCACTTCTACACATCGTGTTACAAGAGGGATTGATGGCATGAGGAAGAAGGTTTGCCTTCACATCCCATCTTCTCCACAGAGTCACCTTGTCTTTCACTGTGATTTCATTTTTCTTTTCCCACTTTCCATCCTGACCAATAATTTCTTACTTTTCAGTCCAGTTTGCAAGTTTTAACCTTTCTTGTACTAGATCATTCTCTACTTTCCCTCTTTGGAAATGGTCCTGTCCATTTGATAAGCTAATCTTATCACTTGTTATCGCTTGTATGCACAGAGAGCAGGCTCCTTTCAGGATGGCATCAGTGCTTGGCTAAGCCCTGGATAGCGTGGCAGGACCCTGTGAGAACAGAAACTTTCATCTGCCATGCAAGACAGGGTTCGGATGCAAAAAATGAGACTTTGAAGTTATGAAGCTTGCATCTTATATAAATGTGACTTGCTAACTGCACATATGTAGGACTAATGTATGCAGAGCCAGAAATGGCCTTCAGAGGCTGGATCCAATAGCAATTAATCACTTTGGAATCATGGTAAGCATGGAGGTGAGAGATACTGTGGCACTGTTGGTAAATGCTGTTGGTGTTGGCAACTATTTCCAGGGGGAACAGTGGGTAGAGAAAAGGAATGGAGGAGAGTTATTGAAGGATTGATTTTCTCTTGCTTAAATGTGGTTTCAGTTGACTTAAACCAGACCTAAACATTGCCTTAGGTACTAGATGGGTTTATATCCATGCCTCCCATTAAAACGACATACACATCTGTGTATCAGAGACTGTAGTATGGTGTGGATATACTTGCTGGGCTTGCTGCCATCTCTATGGGTACTTGGCTGACTTTGTAACAACTACAGTCCAAGTTATAACAAAAGTCCAGGTTGTGTTTGGCCCATAGTTACTGCTGCCAGCAAAGATGGATAAGAAATATCGTTCAGAGCAGAGTGGAGCCATTTGCTTTCTGAAGAGAGTGAACTGAGATGGACCTTACTTTGTATTGTTTCCTGTTCCTATAAAAGGTGTAAAGTTTATTCTGGAAACGATCAGGAATTTCTGTGCTCTGCTCTGTTGCAGCAGAAGTGTGGTGCATCCTGTACTTGGGGTTGGCACTGGCAGCAAAGCATTCTTGAATGAGAGTTGTCAGGTCTGGCATTTGCTTCTGTTGGTAGATCTCTCACCTCCTCACCATATTAAAGTTATGGAGAAAAAGAAAAAGCATCTAATTTCTTTTGTTTCCTACTTGCTGTGTTGTTGCTCTAGGGTTTTTCTATTGGTCAGCAAATAGGGATACTTCAGAGCAGAATCACTTCAGTCCCTCTTAGGGTATAATCCAAAATGTGCAGTTCTCAGTTTTGGAACCGGTAAGCAACTCACGTAATTGCAAAGCAGTGGTCTCTTTTACTCTCTGAATCCAAAGCCACAGTTATGGGTACGACTTGATCGTAACTCCTTAGCAGATTTTTAATGCCTAATGCTCAAGGTAACTGGTGTCTATGCTCTCCCTCTGCATAGTTTTGAAAGGTTAACTACAGGGTAAAGGAAGACCTAAATGAAGACATTGCAGTTAATCATTCATTCTATGTATTTCATTTCAAACAGATCATTAAACGCTCATATAAATACATATGCATTTTTACTTATTCTCCAGGCTCTGTCAGCAAGTAAGTCACCATCTGAAGTCTGCTCATGAAATATGTGGTGTAAAGAATCAAGTGCGGGATTACTGTGGGTTTAATATATCTCACTTTGTGCTCTATTTGTTTTGTGATTATGTGACCTCTGTACTTCTGGCTTTGATAGCTAAGTGATGATATATGAACTCAGCAGTGTGCCTGCCCTCTCTGTTGGAGTTACCCTCTTTAGTGCAGGGTTAGCAGGAAAATGTGTGCCTGTAGTTGTTTACCTCGGTTCAGTCTCACCTTTATCAGCAATTTCAACTAAAAAAGACTGCGATGAAACTAGAGGCAGCCATTCCCTTCTGCTGACCTTGCTGCCGTGTTAACAGCCTGCAATAGAAAGGCAGAGAGAAAGGCTTGAGGAGGCACCAATTTACCACAAAAAAGTTAGCAGGAGGTTGCTTGTCAGAGACTTTAACTGAACTAGGGAAATCTGCCTTTTAAAATGAAAGCTAAAGTAGAATTTCACGCAAAAAGTCTTTGAACTCTGGAGCTAAATTGCACTAGCAACTTTGAGCATTTCAGTGATGTTGAGAAGGGAATACAGAGTCCATGATATCATTTGAAACTTCAGATTTTCTCATAGATTCTAATGGAGATTTGATGCAATGCTCCTCATTTATGCTTCTGAATGAATGCAAAAGGAGTCAGTGGCTTGGCAACAAGCATTCCTACTCATGGCTGATACCAGAAACGGCTGCTTTGACGTAGCAACACAGAAATATACTTTTTCTTGATGCTCCCTGGGTTGATGGCAGCCACTCCAGGCTGTGCTCACCCAAGGTTGGGTTTCTTTTTTTTTCTGGCTCTTTTTTCAATTTTATTTTAAAATCCCAAAGATTATTAATGTATCAAGGTTACATTTTCACTCTAACATCCCATTCTATTTAATCTTCATGTGTTACAAAGAGATATAATCCTACTTACATTCTTACCATTGTATATTGACACAGAACCTGTCTTTCTAGTGCCTTTCCTAACTGTTAGCATCACCTATTCTCTTTTCATCAAGCAGCACTGCCCTCAGTTCCTCCCCTATTTTGCAGCAGACCTAGACTGGTATCAAAACCCTGCTATTTTTTTTTTCCACAAAGGGACACAAGGGAAAACTGTCCCTTTACTCTGTGTGCAATCTCTGCCTAGGTTAAATTTCAGCTGCCCAGTATAACACCCTCTTTTCTAGTCCCTTTGCCTCTCAACTATCATCTTCCAGCTTTCCCAAAATTCTGCCTCGTGAGACTTGTCTATCTAGTTTCTCTGGTTTTCCTTGTCTCCTCATCAAATCTCTTCACCAGCACCTCTTTCCTCCTTCTACAAGAGTCTTCAGTGTTAGCTGCCGTAATGCAGAAATGGCTTCTCATGCAAAGAGAATCATTCCCATGAAAACAAAAGTGTTTCACACCAGAAAACTGCATTCAGTTAAGCACAGAACTGATTTTCCTGGTTGACTAAGGAAGCTTCTTCTTATTCTGAATCTTGTCTGTAAATAATCTCTTCTCAAGCTCAAAATTGTGCCATCAGCTTCTTCACATCACTTCCTTTCAGTTTGTTACTGCTCTTGGCAGCATTATGCAGTACTGTTTTCCCAGGTCAGAATATACAAACATCTCTGCTGGGCAAAATCATAACTTCTATCATTTATTGCCTAAATATTGTATAATACATTGACACTACCTACATGAACGTATATCAGTGTTTTGCTAACACCAGTAATACAGCAGATGGAATCCCTTTTAAAGTCTCCCCCCATTTTGGTGTTACTTCTGGCTTAAATCAATACTGCTGTACCAGGAGCCACCTGAAAAGGCTGTTGAAGAGTGCAGAAGTCCAGCATACTTTCAGCCTGCAAGACCCCTGTGTGGGTGATGAAGCATGTTTGCAGTGGGGCCATACACCTCACTGACTGGTGGTCTTCCTGAAGACCAGGAGAGAGGTGAAAGGATTCCCACCCCTATGAAACCCCCCAAAAAGGAAGGATAAACATGCTTAAAAATGGCAGATTGCTTGACTGAGCTCAGTGCTTCCTCACGGCTTTTCCCACTGCTTTGGAATATTCTGTGGCAGGCTTGCTTCCCTCTCCTATTTCAAATGGGAAGAAAACTTCTGCTGAAAAACAAAGTCATAACAAAAAAGCAGCAGGAAAGACCAGGGATGCTATTAATATAGTGAGTGCCCTTGCCAGGAAAGGCAGAGTTTTCCAGTGACCATTTTAGCACCCCTGTTTCTTTATTAAACTAGGCTGGTTTTTAACGAGGCAGTCTCATTGTGCAGATGTGATCCCGGGGTCTGAACACCCTCCCATGTGTTTTGTTTTGCAGGAGGCAGCACAGGCACCTCTCCGACAACCTCCAGCACAGGCACTCCATCACCATCTGCTTCCTCTCACCTTCTCTCTCCATCCTGCTCCCCTCCAGCCTTTCATCTGGCCCCCAACACTTTCAACGTGGGCTGCCGGGAGAGTCAGCTTTGCAACCTCAACCTGTCTGATTATCCCCCGTGTGCCAGAAGCAACATGGCTGCCTTGCAGAGCTACCCAGGGCTGAGTGACAGCGGCTACAACCGGCTCCAGAGCGGCACTGCTTCTGCCTCGCAGCCCTCCGAAACCTTCATGCCACAGAGGACTCCATCCTTGATCTCAGGAATGCCGGCTCCTTCCTCCCTGCCCAGCAACAGCAAGATGGAGGCATACAGCGGCCAGCTGGGATCCTTCCCCAGCTCCCAGTTCCAGTATGTCATGCAAGCAGGCAACCCTGCCTCCACCTCCTCCTCTTCACACATGTTCGGTGGTGGCCACATGCAGCAGAGCTCCTACAATGCCTTCTCCCTGCACAACCCTTACAACCTCTATGGATACAATTTCCCTGCTTCCCCCAGGCTGGCGGCGAGCCCGGAGAAACTCACCACCTCCCAAAGCACTTTACTCTGCTCTTCCCCATCCAGCGGGGCCTTTGGAGAGAGGCAATACCTTTCCACAGGGATGGATCACGGGATGCACATGATCAGCCCTTCCTCCAGCAACCAGCAGGCAGCCAATGCCTGTGACAACAGACAGTACGGTGCTGTTCAGGGCTCCTCCTCACAGATGTCTGTGCACATGGTCTAACAAGCCGTGCCTATCCTTGGCATTGAAGGCAGCTGGACCTTCATCGTTTCCAGGGATAAACCCATCCCAGTACCTTTTTGCCTTCAAACTTGTAGTAGAACTAGTATTGTAATGATAAATAAGAACATAAGTCATCTAGGTATGTGCCACAGAACCCTGTGGAAAGCCTCTACTGACAGCCATCACAGCTTGTTGTAGTCCAGGGCCTCCAGACCTGGAATGGAGTGTCTTCTCTTTCTGGACATTGCAGAGAGAAGGGCATGACTTTGATGAGAAGCTGGAGAGAAGCATCTGAATATACAGTTTATACATTAACTCTCAGCTAGAGTGAGCTCTCAGCCTCAAGGGAGCCATGCCCCTGAGCTGTCTCCTATAGGTGTTGAAGGAAGGCAGTCTTCCCAAGGTTTCACCTTCTGAAGCTGCACTGCCCATGGCTTTAAAGACCTCCCCTTTCTGTGACCGTTCCTCACTGCTGGAATGACTCAGCCCATTCCTGAAGTGAACAGTGGTCCTTGGGTCCTTCTGCCACTGTAGCACAGGAATGGTGCTGCTGGGCTGGATCTTCATCTCCCAAAGAGGTTTCTGCATTTTCACCATGGACTGGCAGTTTCTTTGCGATGGTCAGGCTTACCAGCACCCAGCCTGCAGATGGACATGGGGGAGAGAGAAGAGAAAGAAAAGGTTTAACTCTCAAGTGAGTCTCAGACATAAGCAGGGACTGCTCTTCTGAAAGATGCATGGGGGTGAGAGGAGCTCAGCTCCTGTTGATGTGACCCAAAGTGATGCACCAAAACCAAATGGATGATGGCCTTTGTGGGGAATGTGTGACCCATAGCACTCAACCCAATGGGAGGAAACTCTACAGACTGAGCTCATAGGGAAGAGCAATGAGAAAAGAGAGCTCTGCTCTACAGAATTGCAGCTGGCCTTGCATGCAAGATTTGCCATAGAAAACCATTAGTATTTCAGTAATGGTGAGGTTGACTATTTGCCAGCCTCCCACCTGCCACATGATCTCTGTTTAACCAAATAGATTGTTGCCTTTTGAAATCTTTCTTTTCTGTTGTTTTTGTTTTTTTTTTCTTCAAGTCCTTTAAAAATAAGAAAACAATTGTAGCTTGGTGCAAGTTATGCATTTAAGTTGTGTGAAAATGCAAATACCAGGTAACAGAATACAGATATTATTGAGATTTGTTGTGAGGTGTTGTAGATAAATGTATTTATATGCCTAGTGGGGGATTCAATATTATGAATATAAAAGAGGGCAATAAAAATGGTATGTAAAATATGTATGAAGAAAAAGGTGTATAAAGATTTGCCCTACGCACGGAACTCTGTTTCTAAGTGCCAAGCACAGAACGCGCTAAATAAATCTTTGCAATTGTTCCCTCTGTGTTTTTCTCTGTCTATGATACTTCCTTGGCAATCTTCTGGAGACAGGCATTTCCAAACACTGTCCCACATGTTTGCACAACAGAGGAAATGAAGACACTGCGCTAACTTGTGAAGTCTAGGCAGTATTACAATGCAAATGAAGCTTCCGTCTTCTTGAGAAACTTCAAGATTTGAGTGCTTGGGATTTGTAAGGTGCCTCCCTTCACAGAAAGGGTGTCTTATGCACAGCTAGAGTTGTGATTTTGATTGTTAAAGCCTAATAAAAAGCTCTTCAGGATAGCTTTTCATAGTCAATGTAGAAAATAATACTTGCAAGTAACGATATAATGTGTTTCTCATTTTAAATGTCATTTTGGGCTGTGTTGTGTCAGTTTTTCATTTGCACTACATTACATTTCTAATATGAGATTGAGACATTAATAATGAAAGTAGTGGGGAAATTGAAACCCTTTCAAAACTGGATGTAAGTTATAGCTGCGTTCACAGCTTTCCAGTTCTGTGGCTAGTCTGTATGACTGTTTTCTGGCTTTTACTGCGTCTACACATGGACCCTGCCAAAAAGGGTTGGAATGACTATGGATGAGAGAGAATCTGTCCACCCCCTTGTTGTCTTCTGTTTACCTTTGCTTTCAGCCCTGAAATAGGGACTTTTATAGCCTTTGTTATGTCCTTTCATAGTCTTTCAGAAATAATCTTCAGTCTGTGCTTTGATGTTTGCTGTGCTGTTGGGTTTGACTCCATCCTATGACAATGATTTCTAAGGTAACAGTGTGATGTATAAGCCAGTGTTTCCTTCTGGTGGCTTTTTGCATTACGTTTCTCTTTGTTCTATATTCTGTTTAATTGCTGGTTAGTGAGCCTGTATCTCAGCTAAGAAGAGAATGAGGTTCAACAAAATCAAACTAATCCTCAGTATCAAAATACATGTTTCTTATCTTGATTAGAACAAGAAAATGAATTTTGTCAAAAATCATCACAGGAAACAGTCACTGAAGAAAGCAAAACACAGGTGTAGAGCACAACCTTCAACATTAGTGTGAAGAACTGGAATCGCAGTTTTCATGCATTTTACCTGCAATTCATGGGGAAAATCTTTGAAATTGTCACCTAGGCTGTTCAGCAATGTGATCTTTTGAGGTGCTGGGCACACTGTCCCTGATCTAACTCAGCCCTTATTCCTTCCAATTGCTTCTAGTATGAGACTTATTTACCTTAGAGAGAGCATTTATTGACCATATTTATAGGCATATTTATTTAGCTCTTTTGTTTCATGTATGTAAAATGAGAAAGCTTGGTTAGACAGGAGTCATTCCTTCATCTCAGCATGTGCTGAAGTGTTTTGTTGATCCAGGATCAAAATATTCAACATCAAGGCTGAAAAAGAGCAGAAAAATCAGCCTGAGAGAGTCTTCCCTGTCCTGAGATATGAAGTTTTAAGTACACAAATGTGATGGTATGAAAGTTACACTGACAGTCTATGAAGATTAAAAACAAGCCAAGAATGGAATGGGAAAAGTAGTAAACTTATTCCTTGGTTGTCACTGCTCAAAGCAGAAGTTCAGCAGTGTTTGGAGGGCAGCGTCAAAAATAAAAGGCTAAAGCATGTTAAAACAGTTTACTTAGTGTTCAGTTAGGCATACAGGTGAAATCCTCCCAGGATAGCACTCCCTTGAGCAGAAAACTTGCTTAAGGCCCTCGACACAGCCCCAGAAACACAAGCTGAGCACTGAATTTGAAGTGGACCCAGGTGTGACAGAGGTATCTGCAAAGCAGCCTATCTCTGGAGTGTTGACCTTCTCTTTTTCTGACTCAGTGTGGAACTTGTTGCATGCTGTGTGGGAGAAGGATTAGAAACCTGTATAATTTTACACTGGTTGAAGGTGCTGTTCTTATTCCAGTAACATTCTGAGAATTTTGGAAGCTCTGACTTTTGGCTAGGTAACATACTGCAGAGATACAGAGATGGCTCAAGTGGGGCTGTGAGCAGAGGGCATCAACCCTTCTCTTAGGATGATGGAGAGGGTGGCGCTGGCCCAGCCAAAAAGACAGGCTGCCTCTAGCCTTTCTCAGTGAAGGTGCTTGTGCCTGGGAAGGGCTTTTCCCTCCAGACTACAGATGACAGCCCTAGGGACATGATGCAGCACCTACTGCTCTCCAGCTATTCCCTTTGTAAGAATCAGGGTGTGATGGAAGGCATGACATGGACCCACATTCCTTTCCTGCTGAGGTGATTTATAACATTTCCCTTAATGTCCAGTCATGTAATGGCACAGTAATACAGTTGCATTTCAAACTGGTGTAACTGGACCCGGAACAGACCTGAAGGAAAGCTGCTATATTAAAAAAGGAAAGCTGCTATATTAAAAAGGAAAGCTATATTAAATAGATAACATAGTCCAGTGATTGGAGACATGACATAATTACCTGCATCCGTCCCTCCCAGTAAAGCTGGAACATGTTGCAGTGCAATTAACCCAGCATAAACTGAAGTTCAGCCTACCACCCATCCAAACCAGGGCCAGCTCTATACCACATGGTTTATGTTATGCTGCTATGCAAAGTCCTTTATAAAGAAATACTAAGATTAGTTAAAAAGAAGTATGTGTGTGTAAAAGCACTAAAGAAACATGAGAGCAAGGATGAAAAGCATGGCTTGTGCTGATAGCCAGGGACATGGTCAACAGCAGCGAAACTGGTAAACACTGAGGAATGTGTTGCTTTCACCAAAATCACAGCATGAATGACTCAACAGCAGAAAACCTGCAATCCAGTAACTGGAGAATGGCAGCCTGACTATAGCACAGTGTGTGTGCCATTTCTCTTACTGTAATCCCAAGAAGTCAAGCTTTTCTAGCAAGCTCCACAAAATGAGGAAGAAGATCATGTTCAGCAATGTCAGCCGAGATTTACAGTGGATAATTAACCAAGATTCCAAGGTGAAAGCTCAATACCTGTGATTCCTGAAACATATAAAAGACCCATCCAAAAGCCAAGGCATTATCAGCAGTGAAAAGAAAGCCAGAAGATGAACTGAAGGTCCAACAACTTTAGTTCTTTGCCTTCTCCTTTTTAATATCCAGGTCATATTAATTTTGTGAGTGTCTAAGTGTGCTGTAATATCTGATGTGAAGGGATCTGCTAATGTCCATCTCTTTCAGGGCTAAGTTGGTAGAGTCATTGTATTGTTGTCAATGATCAATATGTATGAAATACAGTCATAGCCACGTACAAATCATTACGACATATGTTCAGGGCGGTTTGACACCTCTGACCCTGAGTTTCACCAATGATTTACTCATCATATACAACAAGCTGTGAAGAGAAGATAAAACAAGGAAAGTGAAATTCAAGAGGAATAGCAAATAAAGTAGCTTGACAAACTGAAATGAGCTGTGGAAGAGAGTCACAGCTCTAAAGCAAAGGAAAGTCCTGCAGGAGCAGTCTTGGGTGGGCTGTGGACTAGATGCCCAGCGCTAACGCTATTTTCCATTTCTAAGTCCAACATTTCTACAACAGAGAGCATCCATGAGTTGCCCTCACAAAGCAAGAATGGAGCTCACAATTTCAATTGAGCTTGAATCCAAACCTAAAAAATTCTCTAGGTTCATCCATCCATAATAACTATGTTTTTTTTCTCTTCAGCTGTTGCCACAACTGTACCACTGGGGGGTTCTTTGATTCAGTTCTCCACTACTTTTATCCACGTTTCCCAGAATGCTTACATCTGCAATATAATGAGATTATTTATGATTTCTAAATATCATCTTCTAATGTATCTCCCAGGCCAGCAAAGCAGCAGCCCAGCAAATCTTACTGAACCAGGGCTGCCTATAACAATCCCAAAGTGTCCAGCCATCCATTTCCATTTCCTGGCTTCACTGGCTTCTTGCTGCACTTTTTCAGGTTTCCTTCTAGAGCCCCTCTTTTTTGTTTTATTTATTTTGCACAGCAATAATGGAAAGAAAAATGTTACTGACTGCTGGTGTTCAACCCCAAAGAGGCTTTGCAGCTGGAGCCTCTCTTCTAGGACTATTTGGGAGGTGTACAGAGGAAAGAATATGAGTTACGTACTTGATGCTGTCTCCAGACATGGACATGGTGTTTCCTGACCCAGCAGCCTTGAAAGAGAGTCTGCAGTGACATGGACAGATGCACACCCATAACCCTGCAGTCTGGCCTCAGCAGTTGGCTTTTCTTCCATTCCAGCATTTTTCTCACCCGCTTTAGGCCCTGCCCTTTTAGGCAGGTAGAGGGGTTAGGGTGAATACATTTCTAACGCTGCAAGCAAAGACTAGCCTCCTTCAATGTGAGAATGAGTTGACTGGTTTTCAGCAAACTTGGGCATTTATGTCTAAATAAATACTTTCATATAGCAACAAAATGTCATTTCAGATTTCCCACTGAATTCTGTTTTATGATGATTAGTCTTTGAGAGACATTTTGCTGCTTTATATACCCAGAAAAATACCTACAATCTCCTATTTGTGATAGTACTTGAAAAGATAACCTCTGACTTCAATGGCCAAGGCAACTAGAGAATAAATGTGTAATTCCTGTTCCTCCCTTGCTGGTCCAGGCAGTGTAGCCCTGTTTTACAGAGAGAAAACTGAGCAAGACTTGCCCTTAGCCATGCATATCCTATGCCAGTCTGTGCTCCATTTATCGCAAAACTGGTAATAATCACTGGTCCCTATCTTTGCCAATTTGGTACTACATTAAAGGTAACATTGCTTAATTTATACCTTCAAAATTCAAGTCAGATGGGGAGAAGAACATTCTGTGTGATGACTGACACCACCAAGCATAGGTAGTCTGAGCTACATTTCTCATGCTGCAGTTGCAACATCACCCAGCCATGCAGGCTTAGAGGGACCCAGCTTAGTATTTTATCACCAATGCATGGCAAGGCAGTGGTGAAAGAGTTCATAGCTGAGGCTGCAAATGCTGCACATGCAGGAAAAACTGACCATTGCATGTGCTCCAGAGCAGTCCTACTGCTGCTCAGTAGGAATCTCCAGGGCACAACTGCTAGGTCCTTACCAGCATGCAGCGCTGAGAAGTGCACCCCTGGAAAGACAGTGTCTGTGCCAACACTGCCCTTCAGTTTGGTTTTACACTCTCTCTCTGTGTGGATAAACACAGCCCTGTGCCAGCAGCCTCTTGTAGGTGCACATAGAGAAAGAGACAGTTGTCCAAACAATATGGTATGGAGGGCTGGGGAAAAGTCATGTTGAAAACGTGAAGGACATTTATGTTAAAGGAAAGTGTGAGAGCTGCAGGAAGAGCCAAATTACAAAAAAGTGAGTGCTTCAAGCAGCCAAATTAAACAAGACACAATGGGGGCCAACTTTGCCTCCTAGGCATTTCATGAGCCCACACCCCAGCGTTCAGGGGGTGCTGGGGAAAAAACCATGTGTCCCTCCAGGTCTTATTTAACTTGGACAAGTATAAGGAACTTTAACTCTTTTGTGACTCAACTGTTTCTACAGTGCATCTTCCCATGTTTTGGGTTTTTCTTTCATTTCTGGGTGCTTTTTGTTAGATGAGTTCTGAATCTTTTTGAAGACAAATGATTTCTATTTAGAAAAATAATCAGTGGCAGCAAAGCGTAAAGTCGTTTTGGTCATAGCATCTTGGAGGAAAATAGATACAGTATTTTGGAAAGAATTTGAAATGAAAACATAAAGCCTGATGGGATTTAAATGCAGAAAACAAAAAATTGAGTCTCGCCCCCTCTTTTCCCTCCCCCTATTCATGAAGTCACTATTTCTCATTTCACAAACTACAGCGTCTTGCTGGCATCCTGAGGCAGCCACCAGAAAAAGCATTGGTGAGCATAAGGCAGGATCAAAACTGGCCAAGAGAAAATAATCAGTGGTTTCTTGAAGCTACAAAGAGAGAAACTTTGTGGAACCATCAAGAAAAAGATGTCCAGAAAATGCAGACTACCTTCCTTTCTCCCTCAAAACTATGAAGCATAAGCATTTGAGGAAAAAGAGACTAGATGAAAATGTGTGAAATAGTGAACGTGCACTGAAATTCAGCATGTGTTCTTTGTAAATAGCTTCACTGTAGTAGAATTGTGTGTGTCAGTTGTGTGCAAAAGCTGATGAGAAGGAGGAGAGGGTCCCTGCACAAGCAGGATGCGGCTGACCTCAGTTCAACAAGTTTAATCCTGCTTGCAAGCCCTTTGCTGCAGGAGGCTGGCTTTCTGAAGAGGCAGGGCTGACACCATTGACAGCTCTACTCCTGCTTCTGCAGCACATGGCTTTTCTCACAGCAGTACTCATGCTGCATCTGCTCAGACCTCAGAAGGTGGACCATTGTTCATTTCCGGCCCAGTGTGAGTAGCACCTAAGCTTTGCATGCGATGTAACTCTCAGCCCACCTGGAGAGGAAGTTATCACTCTCTGACAATGCATTGGACTTGTTTGGATGGCTATTTCCCCTTTTTTAATAAATTGTGACCCATTTGGGGGCAAATCAAGAGCGTGAAGGGAGTAGGGGTTGTGAATATTCTTCTCCCCTTGCAGATTTCTGCAGAAAGACCCTGACAACTCAAAGGGCCTCCTGGCCTTACCAATGTTTCCTACCTTCTCTAACACACCTCAGAATCATAGACTATCTTGAGCTGGATGGGGCCCATAAGGATTGTCCCCCGTATCTCTGAAAGCCAAATAATTGATTTTTTATTATTGTTTCTTCCTCTGCTGCTACTTTTGTCCTGGAACAGGTATTGCTCCTCAGACTTGGAGTCACAGTTATTTTCCTTGCACTACTTGCAGGAATGTAGGGATGAGCGCAGAGTGCCTGGCTCTGACACTGACAGATCTCACACTGCTTCCAGGGAGATGCCCAAATGTTACAAAGATGAACCATATGGGCGGCCCAGCACTTGAGGCCATTAATAGGAATTTTTAAGCAACTGTGATTGATGGGGCAGCTCTTACAAGTCTGAGATCAATGAAAATGCAACTTGATCTTTTGAACCCAACTCCTTAATTTTTTTTTTTGTTCCTTTTTCTGCAGAGAAACCCGTAAAACCATTTCTGTGCAGACAAAAGCTGTCTGGGACACTTCATGTGGATTTGTCATGCATTTTCCTTTTGCTCCCCCCGCTGCCCCATTTGCAGTTTCACACACAGTTTAGTTTTGAGTCTTTCTTTGTGATTTGTACACTCACTTCAAGATCAACTTTTTCTATCCTTGTGATTGAGCATTGTCTGGAGGGCATTTTTTGAGACTCAGTAGTTTTTCATTTGTTTCCAATTTCTTTATTTTATACCTCATTATAACCTGAGCAGGAAGAAAAATTTGATAAAAAATAAGAAAAGCTAAAGTCATCAAAGAAAAAAGAAATTCTGAACAACCTTGAGGAGAAATCAGGGAGCTCAAGAGAAGAACAGGAGAGAGGGCCACATCTAATGAGTTTTGAATCATCCAACACTGATATTTTCCCTCAGGATCTACTGACAGAAATCAACAGTATGCAAAACAGCTCCGTCTTCCAACATTCTCTACCAGGTTCTTGACCAACAGAGCTGTCACTCACAGTAACTTTGGATTGAATCAGTCCTCAGCCAAGAAGTCAGTTGTCTTCCACAGGCTGGATACTCCTGGAAATGAAAGCCTAAGAGGAGAATGAACCTACGAAGGCAGAAGGAAGGAGCAGCTACTTAGAAGGGAATTAGGGAGAGCCTGAAGAGCAGGGGTAGGGAGTGAGAGCGACATGGGCAGCTGTAGTAAGCTAAGGTCACAGCTTGGGGACACACAGGAGGGTCCAGGGTGCAAGACAGAAGAGGTCAAAACCAAAGCAGGTGACATGGGTGAGCTTGAGGGAGCACAGAGGAAGGTGAGGAATATCAAGAAGAAAGGGCAGAATGGTCCAGTGTGAGGATGCAGATGGCAAAGGGGTGCAGAGGAGAGGAAGGAGCACCAGCAGTAAGGTAAATTGTGAGACAGACAAAGGATGAGCCTTGGAGAAATTTAAAGGGGTGCAGTGGGAGAGGGGGAAAAGCAGAGAGACAGCAATCTTTCCCTCTTTAGGGAGGGGAAGAACAGGAAAGGGGGCACATGTTTTATGTATTTTGAACTTGAAACCACCACGTATATGTCAAGAGTTGGGAATATATCCCTTTGACCACTAAAATGAAGAAATAGGTGAAATATGGTTTGCTAAATGATGTTTAAACCAGTGTCAGTGCAAAGGAGATTTGGAGGAGTTGCAGTACTCCTTAGTTTTTAATTTGATTTCAATTTCATTATTTTACCCCTCATTATAACCGGAGCAGGAAGAAAAAAAGTGATAAAAAGTAAAAGCTAAAGTAGTTGAAGACAAAGAAATGCTGAACAACCTTGAGGAGAAATCAGGGAGCTCAAGAGAAGAACAGGAGAGAGGGCCACATCTAATGAGTTTTGAATCATCCAACACTGATAGTTTTACTCTGACTGCAGCCAGTCAGAGTACTGACTCCTGGATTAGTAGTGCTTGGGGTAAGATATCTCCCCTTCCTTGGACTAGCTGTGGGCTCAAATAACTGAGTGCATGGCTCAAGGCAGATAAGTTTTAGCAGGTTTGGGATAGGCTGTGCATACTGGGCTTCCTGGAAGAGTGACAATTTGTTCCCAGAAATCCCAGTTTGAATCCATTTTCTAGAGCACACTAAGCCTTAAGGGAGTAATACTGCTTAAAGTGGGGAGGACTTTTCTGATACCTCTTCCAGCTTGTCTGCTTGGCATAGGTTTGGGCACATTTACCAGCTGATTATGACAAATAGCGATGAATACGAACATTGATGGTGGAGGATGCAATGCAGTACCTCAGAGTTATACAGCACTTCCAAAGCACTGTGAATCACCATTCTTGCTCTTCTCTGGAGCTGTTGGTGTAAGGCTCAGCTAAGACAGAAGCAGAAAGGTGGAATGAACTGGTTGAGAACAGCATGTGTCCAGGAGCTGGGAGTATTCAGTCTGTCTCAGTTGGAGACTTAGCCCACCCTGGCTCATGCTGCTTCCCAGATCTCAGCCACAACTGTTCAGGAGCACGTCTGGGCTCAGAGCAGACAGTCAACTTGGGAAAAGAGTTTCTGAGGGCATGGATGGGATTGTGAGCACCCAGCTTTCACCAGCTATCAAAAGCACAAAGAAAACAAGGTGTTCCCAGGACCCAGTGACACAGCTCAGCTCCACACAGCTGGTCACCATAGTAATATGGGAAATCACAGTATGTAACAATATGTCCAGCATAGGTTTCATTACAGCTTTTTGTCTCTTTTGCTAAGGAAAGAGTCAAACTTTTCCTCTGAACAGCAGCTGAGATCCTCTCTTACATTATCACACCCCTCTGGGATGTGGTCCTGGACTAGTGAAAAGAAGGGTGGCTACAGCTGTAGGTGGAAATGATGGGTCCAGACACTCCTCTGGAGCTCGCACCCACTCCTGGGAGAAAGGTAAGGAACTGCTAGGCTAGAAAGTGCTTGTGCACTCTCCGGACTTTAAGCACCCCAAAGTGTTCAAGCACTCTGATACCTTTTAAAAGTGGACACAGATCCAGCTGCAGCTATCTGGAACTTGGAGACTTTCATTTCCAAACGGGCCCTTCAATGGTGTACACAAATCATCTCACAATGTGGATAACTTCCAGGACCTCATCAGGCTCTTCTGGAGCACCCATTTCTCTGGATTGCACTTCATAAGTGACAATGCGGTATCTCCAGAGATATATTCACACTAGATGGGTTCTTTCATTGCGAGTCTTAATATCTGCAAAATGCAAGGCTCCCTCAATAAAAATATTACATCATGTAGCTGATGGTGATGACTCAGATGTGCCTTAAGCTCCAGAGTGTGCCAGTAGCAATGCTATTAGCCTGAGTGGTTTGAACTTTACTTTTTTCTTTGCAACTAATACATGTGATTAACATTTTCCTTAAAATGGCCAGTGGAGCAGTGAGGCGTACTGGGCTGGAGGTGTTAAAAACCAGAGCTGTGTCCCCAAAGAGCACATGTAGGTTGACAGAAGTCAGGGCCAGCTTCTCACACCCACTCATGGCTTTGGCTGTCCAGCTTGGCCTCACACCCAACTTGGAATGACAGCTTTGAGGAGTGAATGGCAAGCTCAGTTGCCACAACTTTCTCAGGCTCTGGCTGCAATTACTGAGGCTGCCAAAAGCCACAGGAAGGCAGCCAGATAGCATCACTGCATGCTGGCAGGGCTTGTCTCTTATGAGCATCTACTGGCTGGAAGCCCTTTCATTGCCATCACCCAGCTTTTGCAGGTCAACTGCAGCACAGGGCTGAGCTTTAACAGGAGATCCAAAACAACCCTCCATTGACCTAACTCACCTCTCTTTACAGTTACTCTGCAGAGCAATATTTGAACTAGTTGAGTGCTTGCTTCATCAAAACAGCATCCTGCTTTTATAGTCTCTGCGACCAGTCACATTTAGCTTTTCCATACCATGAGCACTAGGGAAAGACTAAATGGTGGCAAAAAAAGTTCCTTTCAGCCTTGCTCTCCCTGAATCTCTGCTTTGCATTTTCTTTCCTATCTTCTATTCTGTTTTTAAAACTTCCTTTAAAACAACACTGACTCTCCTACTTATAGTCACTGCTCTGGAGCTCAGTCAGCCTTGTTGATCCCTTCTGCAAGTGACAACACTTCTCACTGTCTTTTATATATCAGCTTAACAGCCTGATAACAACTGGACAGGACTGGCTATTCCTGGCACTCTGTGTGTATACTGGGCAAGGCTTGTAATATAGCACTGACGATATTTTGCTGTCTCTTGCTCTTGAACTGTTACCTTCTGATTGCTAGAAAATGACTCATGAGGTTCATATGGTCCAAATTAAGTGAATGGCTGAACACTCCTGGTGCTGTAGATTACTCAGAAGATCTTAGGCAGAATATCAGTATTTCATTGCAAGCTGCAAACTCCTCAGTGTTTTTTTTTTTTTTTTAGCAGGAAGCAAAATGCAAATTTTACAAACCACAGAATATTTTATCAGCTGAAGAGCTGAAGCTTACTTCCATGCTCATTTAGTATCTTTCGTGGAGCACTTTGGTTAATGCAGCTATAAAACAACGTTGATACAGAAACTTTCATTTTCTCAAGGACATTTCTCCTTTTTTGTGCATTAGTTGAACACTAGAATTGTTCTTCATACAGTGGAACATCTTTAGCAGGTGTTTCTTTAATAAACATGGTAAGCATCTATGGGACATTTCCATTATCCTGGGTTGCATAAGTTGTTATGTATATACAACTATCCATTTTGAGCTCTGCCTGACAGAGTAATCTCTACTATCATGAGTTCTTTTCCAAGATCCTTCATCAAGGAGCTTCTCTGCAACCTGTGTCCCTACTCGCGGCCTCCTAACACCTGCAGCACTGGCTCTGCACTCCTGGTCCACCAGCTCTGCTCCTTAACACCAAAGCAATGCTTGAGCATTTTCCAGATCACTTTTTGGTGACATGAATTGCTGAAGCACAGGCAAATACTGATTTTGTGTGCAAACTGCTTCTGCACTCAACAATTTCTCAGAGCTCCTGATAAGCTTACTCTCCATTTGACAAGTATGTAGGTGAGACTCCAAGAGCTTGAAAGAACGAATCTTGACTTCCCTATTCTCCACTGCCCTGAAAAGCTGACCTACCTACTGTTCTGTGGAGGTGTACTGCTGGTTTGGAAGTCACTCTTGCACCCTATAATTTGCTGTGGAAAGAAAAGTTTACCCTTCCCTAGGTCTTACTTCTTTCATGCTTGAGTCCCCAGCATTCCAGAAGGGTGTTCAAAATGTCTTTAGGCCTTGGACTGTCTTTAGATTTCAACAAAGGCTGGAGGGTTTGCCACTAGTTCTGCTTTCCCAGCATGAGCCAAATGTGCCTGCCAGATTTCTCAAGAGGGGATGTAAGATTTTCCAATTTCTAAATCTGCCAATGAAGCATAAAAATTTTGAAACACGAAATGAATGTGTTTTATGAAAGGATTCTCTGTTGTCAAGGAAGGAGGGCTGGCAGACACCTGAGGGTGCCGGGAACCTTTCTGCACTGTGACCTGAGGCTCTCGGGAAATGACCTTTACCAGCCTGGAGGCACAGGAATGTGATGGTGCCAAACTTTCCTCCATGTGCTGTGGGCAACTTAATGGAAAAGCTTGTTAATATTGCAGGAGGTTGTGAACTGTTAGTAATATTACTATGTCTTTAGATAGAGGCATGTACTGTGCATTTTATTCTCTGTAACTCTCTTTCCATAAGAGTTGACTACTGTCTAAGAAGGAAATAAAAGTCAGAAGTTTCATGCTCACAGGAAGTATATAGTGTTGATGGATTTGCATAGTATTTAGAAGAGTTAGAGTTACATTGCAGTGACGCAGTTCTACAGCACTTGCTAATTCCCTCTTCTCTCCAAATACTTCCTCCTGGCTCCTACTCTTGTTTGTTTGAACATACCCAGTCTGTTATTCCACCCTCCAACATGTTGTGCAGTTACTTGACAATTGCAGTTTAACATATTAACGCCGCATTTAATCTTCTGCAGCAGATTTCAGGCTGGCATTGTGTGCAGATAAGGGTCCACTGCCCCATTCAGAAGCACTAGCCTTGGTCATCCATACTCTCTGAATGGGAACCCCAGGCATTTGTTTCTTGTTTTATCCTTCCATCTTCCTCTTTTTATCAAACTTTTGCTGTCTATTCATGCATATATTCCAAAAATTGCAGTAAAACAGGTCTTAAAATCACTTGATTGCCTAGCAGAGCAGAGCACAAAGCATTTCCAGGACAATTGGTGCAGTGGTGATCTCCACATTAGAGGTAGGCTTTATTTTTGTTGAAGGTCTATCTAGAGCTCAAGTTTCACATATATACTGCCCCATTCTTACACACACATAACAGCCTGTTACTCTGCAAAGTGCCTGAACAGAAGTAGCAGAGCTGTTGCACCATCTTCAGCTCTGATTCTAGTAAAGGGGTGAAACTCCCATGAACCATCTAACAGCATTGCGAGGGTGCCCTGGAAAACTCCCTGGAAATGCTTTTTCTTATTTCCAATTGAGAGCTGGTTTCAATTGCCCTCCTTTCGTGGCAAATGGGGGTAGAGGTGGTGACATCAGGCCCTTCTTGGCAGCTCCCTTTTCACAAGGAAGCATGCATTCAATTAGAGGATTTTAATTAAAATGCTTTCCTGTAGCATCCTGTTTCCAGGCCCTGCTGTAAATTTAACTTGACGTTCTCTCATTTAACAGGTGGGTGAGATTATTGTGAGAGCTGCCAGATGGAAGAAAGCAGAAACAGGGCTGGCTGTTGAGACAGAAGAATGAAGGAAGGAAGAGAGAGAGCAAAAGTGAAGAGTGGGACAGATATCTGCTGTGTATCTGCCAATATTTACTATGTAACATGCTATCCCTTTCTGTGATGGTTCTTCATTGCCATATACAAGCAACTTGTTGAATACCTTCTGAAGGAGAAAAGTGCAAATCCAGGATCAACACAGTTGCATTTGATTTCCTTTCCTTTTAGATTGGTGCAGTCCATGAAGAACCAATGAATGGCAAATGATAGGCAAAAATTCAAAGTGCTTCCATCTTACTCCCAAAAAAGAAACCCTCAGTTTGACCTGGGAGCTGGGGAGAAGTGGAACAGCTGTGAGGCTGCAGTGGTAGCCATGGGAGTGGGCAGCTCACCAGCAGTCCCTTCTGCCTCTGCAGCTGTGTCAGCACCAGCTTCCAGATGCAATGGGTTAGAGGATATGGGAGAGAAGAGATTGTTTCCAAGAGATTAAGACTCAGAGGCTAGCAGGAGCAAGGATGAGGAATGTGGAAAGCTGCCAGCTGGGAGTCTGTGAGGTAGAAATGCTGGAGAAAAGAGGTGGCTAGGAAAGCAAAAGAAAAGGACATAAAGGAAGAGAGAAAAAGGGGAAGGAGAGTGTGGGAAGGAGGAACCTTAAGGAACAGGGAAAGAGGAATTGCTGGGGGCTGCTAAGCACAGGAAGAAGACAGAGAAAGTCACAGAGGTGACAAGAAGAGGAATGCAGAAAAAGAGGAACAAAGAACCTTAAGCTCTCCTTTTCCCTTTGAAAGCAACAAGACATGATTAAAGACCAAACTTCTAACTAATGTGGAAGGGTGCCTGCACTGATCTCCTTCCTCTGGGTGATGTAAGACTGTAGTACTCTGACCACCCAGTACATGGCATGTGCTGCCAGAAATGATACCTCTATAGCAATGCAGGGTAGAGGTTGGCTGTACAAAGCTGCGGTGCAAAGAGGATGTTATAAATCCTCAGAAGTATTGTGCACTGCTGTCATAACACATAGGGGTAGTGCAACTAGTCTCACTCTTGCATTGGTCAGCTGAACCAGCTGCTTTCAAATGAGACTTTCGCAGCAGAAGGTTTAGCAACCAAGGTGCTACTGGAGAAAATTCCTGGTAAGCTCTTTCTTCTTTCCGTTTGGTAGAGATTGGTTTAGACTCCAGTGTCAGAGGTCTGAAGCTTTTAAAGCTATTGATTACCTCTTTAGATTTTCTGTTCTGACTCCAGAGGCAAACTGAGTGAATCCATGGTCTGAGTGATTTGGTTGTAGATTGATAAACTTAAATTTGTGCAGGTAAGCACTGAGAGTCCTCATAGTTCCCCCACAAAGAATGGCATTTCAGGCAGAGCTGTGGCCAGTCCAGGATGGACACAAGAACATTTATTGGAGATGTAACCCCACTGAGGAGCCTACCAGTAGGATGGAACAACAAAATATATAATTGTGTTACACTCACATTTATAATTAAACTTTGCAATATCATGGACAAGTACGGCTTTGCTTCTGTATAGCAAGCTGAAATATTGCAGTATATACCAAACCCAAAACATGATTTTAATTCTCCAAATGGGAAAAATCCTGTAAAAAAAGTGTTTCAGTTTCAGTGGAAGATTCTTCAAGAACAAGCACAACCTAGACATTTGTACAAGCTGAAGCTTACTTCAGAAATTAATAGACAAAATCAAGTGCTTTGGCCAGCAAGCATGCTTTTATCAGTCACATTGTAATCACCCTCTAAAGAGAGCTTTATTTTTTCCAACAGGATCTGCTCTCCGTATTATTTCACCAGTTTTTCTTAATTGCATCAGTATCCTTTAATTCTTTACCAGTTATGTCTCCTATGAGTCTTTCTATAATTTTCCCTGGGATTGGTGCCAGTGTAATGTGCCTGTGTTTGCTTGAGCAATCCCATTTATCCTCTTGAACACAGGAACAACAACTAGCTTTTATTCTAGTCATCTGGAGCTGTCTTAGTGTTCCAGGACATGTAAAATATCAACAGGAGTAGCACAGAGCCCTCTTCAGCAAGTCTCTTTTAAGCTCTCTGGTTAAATGTGCCTGCTCTGTGAACCTTAAAATGTTTAATTTTAATACTTGTTCAGAACCTTCTCAAGTTGCTCTTGAAAGTATTTTCAGAGATTCACAGAGAAGGGCTCACCAGGGTCCTTTCTGAGATCTGCTGTGTGTCACTGACTTGTGACATTCACGCTGCCCAGCTACTCCTACATTAAGTTCCAAGACCAAGGACAAGGGCAAGGCACAGAAGAAGCTTCCAACAAGCCCTGTGCTCATATCCCTGCAGGGGTGGGGAAGCAAACCATGAATACAACAAAGTGTGCTCTGTACAGCAGAAAGTGGTGAAACCCCATTCGAGTCTATGCTAATGTGACCCCGGGGAAGCCCCACCTGCACCTCAAGTAAGTAAGGGATCGTGACCCTGATAAAAGAGACATAGGTTGTCAACCCCAGGCATCTACAGTAGAAGAATCTTCCAAAACTTTCATATTTTCCCAGATTCCCAAGATTCAAGAAGAATATGATTCAGGAAGTTCCCCTCGTTAGCTTCAAAGCTTCAAGAAGCTTTGCTCTTTAATTTAAGTAGCTTCTTTCTTGCACTTCCCTTTGCTACAGACCACAAACTACTCCATCCATAGTACCATAAATACTCCACACTGTGAAGTTTTGTAGAAGTGAAATACAGTGTGGATTGAACACTTCTGACTTCACAACCTTGCTATTAAGGCTACCAGTATTAAAGCAAGGGTTTTGTTTGTTTTGAGGTTTTTGGTTGTTTTTTTCCTAACGTATTTTTAAATCATAGAGTCACAGAATGGTTTGTGTTGGAAGACACCTTAAAGATCATCGAGTTCCAACCCCTGCCATGGGCAGGGACACCTTCCCCTAGACCAGGTTGCTCCAAGCCCTATCCAACCTGGCCTTGAACACTTCCAGGGATGGGGCAACCTGTTGGAGCACCTTGGCACCCTCACAGTAAAGAACTTTTTCCTAATGTCTAATATAAATCTCCCCCCTTTCAGCTTAAAACTATTTCCCCTTGTCTTGTCACTGCATGCCCTTGTAAAAAGTCCCTCTCCAAATTTCCTGTAGGCTCCCTTTAGGTACTGGAAGCCTATTTCCATGGGTGAAGTGCTCCAGTCCTCTGATCATCTTCGTGGCCTCCCCTGGACTCACTCAAGCAGGTCCATGTCCCTCTTGCATCGGGGGCCCCAGAGGTGAACACACTACTGGTCATGCTTCTTTTGATGCAGCCTAAGACACATTTGGCTTTCTGGGCTGCAAGTGCACATTGAGAGCTCATGATGAGCTTTTTGTCATCCAACACCCCAAGTCCTTCTCCTTAGGGCTGCTCTCTACCCATTCTCTGCTCAGCCAGTATTTGTGCTTGGGATTGCCCCAACCCCCATGCAGGACCTTGTACTTGGCCTTGTTGAATTTCATGAGGCTGGCATTGGCTACCTCCCATGCATGTCAAGGTCCCTCTCTATCCCATCCCACCAGCTTGTTAACCTCAGCATACAGCTTGGTGTCATTGGCAAACTTGCTGATGGCGCAATCAACCCCACTGTCCATGTGGCTGACAAAGATGTTAAACAGTGCCAGTCCCAATACGGACCCCTGAGGAGCACCACTCACCACTGATCTCCACTTACACATTTGATTGCAACTCTTTGAGTGTGACCATCCAGCCAATTCCTCATCCACTGCGTAGTCCATCCATCAAATCTGTGCCTCTCCAAGTTTAGAAACAAGGATGTTGTATGGAACAGTGTCAAATGCCTTCCACAAGTCCAGATAGATGACTTGTGCAATCAGTCTCTGTTCTTTTATCCACCAATGCTGTGGGCCCATCACAGAAAGCCACCAAATTTGTCAGCAAATTTTGTCAGCAAATTGGTTCAGTCACCAAATGCTCTCTTTAAAGCCACACTGGTCTCTTTTATTTTAAAATTTGCTTCTCGTACACATATTTTAAATTTATATTCACCACCTTCTCTGTTCTCTTTCTCATTTTTTTATCTGACAGCTTGCTATTTAATCACTGCTTTCAGATAACCTTTAAACCAGAGTGATTTCCATTTGGCTATATTTCCACCCATACCCCAGACAATAGCATTTTCCACATGCACACAATGATCTCTTGTGAGCATTTATCTGGGATGGGATCCACAAAGTACTCTCAGGCATAGCTGAGCTTTTCCAAGTTTTCCAGTCAGAAATGCTTACAAACATAGCGAAATGGCCTTTGGAGTTTTAAATAAAGTTAGTTTCATGTAATCCTGTTTGCAAATGACAAACTTGCAAGCATTGTTGGCATTGAGGCTACCAATGACCCTTCAGTTAGTTAACTCCTTGTGCAACACAAGGGTTTGTACTAAGCTACCTAATCAAGATGAGGATGTTGGATGTAAGATGTTGCATGTAAAGAAATCATCACCTATTACTGTCAGGAACTCTTTGAAGTTTTGTCACTAATACCACAAGAAATCCAGCAAATATTCCCCAGGTTCTTCTCAGCCAGATGTCTGTCATTCTCAGTTCTCACTGAAACTAGTTGGACCTTCAGCCCACATGTGTTCAAATTTTGTGATTCCAAAACAACAGTGAGTCTTCAGTACATTGCAGTCTCTGTGGTGTCTGGAGATACGGTGAAGTTGTAACTGTGAATTTTAATGCCTGTGTTGTAAGACTTGCCCCATCCTAGCTGTAAGGACTACTAGTTTTCCGCCCTTAGGATTCACTTCAGCCACTTTTGTCATTAGCTTATGCACAGGTAGAACAGAGACAAATTCCTTTCCTTCATGCACACAGAGGCACCTAAGAACTTGGACCCCATCAGTTGGTTTGAGAGAGGTGCCTCAACATCTTTACTTTTACATGCCATTACTGAGTGCACAATTATCTCTGGCTGACAATGACCACCATAGTCTGACCTAATTCTCACACACATCTCCTTTGGAAACAGATCTCTATGTAGCCAAGGCTCAAGGGGACATAGCTAGGAAGAATTTCTACCATTTTAGATATTCAAATGTGAGTTAAAGTAATTTTTTTGAAGCTTATGTGGACACAGGTTTTATTTCTGATGCTATTGCTGTAACAGCATGGCCTGTAGAAGTAGTTACCCCAGAGACTGCAAGTTTTTAAGTATTTGGAATCTGTCTCATGCCACAGACCCGTGCCCACACCTCTACATCTCCCATAGCCTTTTTTTTTTCTGAGAAAAAAAAAGGGATAAAGTGATTTAGGAAGAGTTAATGCTCCTGAACAGATGCACCAGCAAGAGATGTGACAAAATGTCAAGTGGAATGTGCCTGAGGGCTTGGAATTTGGCCATGGAGGCAGCAGATGAGTCCCCAGGATGGCATGTCCCCCAGAGGCCCGGTATGCTCTGGTGACAGCTGTGATTTTTATGACCCAGCTTCGATGACAGTTTGGGAGGGGTCAGCTCAGCTCTTTTCTGACAGGAATTTGGTTTGTCATCAGATTCTAAAATCCCTCTGATTTATGGCATCAACCGCTGCTGGTGTTTTACTCTCTCCACTCCCTGCAGGCAGGGAGGTTAAGGTGCAAACACTAGTGGTCAAATTTAACTAATCAGGAGGAGAAGGGAAGTGGTAGGTCATTAGGTGATAGGAAACACCAAGAAGAGCTAGCTTCAAAAAGCTCTTATTAGGAGCACTTCATCTGAAAACAGACAGCTCTTCCCCTGCTGTCTGAACACCAGCTCTTCTACTAACCTCCACGGTCCATAAAATGACAGACTTACATATGTTGCAGGGAATTAAAAGATAACAGAAGCCTACCCCTTGGTACTGTGTCCCATTGTATTTACCAGTGGCAAATATGATCACCCCCCAGAAAGGCTGGAACAAAAGCTTTAAGAGAAGGTGCTGAATGCTTCCAGCCGTACAGGGTAAGGGCCATGTCAGCACAGTGATCCTCAGCTTCTCAGCTCCTATTTGTTGTGACCATGGTGTGCATTTCTGTGGTCATTTAGCACACAGCAGGGGACCCATGTGGCACTTGCAAAAAGTCATTTAGGGCACAGGTAGCTCCTGCTTCCCTCCTGGGTTTTCTGACCACTGAAAGGTATCTTTTTTCAGGCCTGGTAAGAAACAGTAGCACAAAGAGTTCTGCAAGCCTAACTCTCAGCAACAAGAGCATTTAATTCACACCCCAAGAGAAGATGTCATAGAACAATGTAGGTCCATTCTGATGATTCTTTCAGCTGCCACCACAGCTTAGAACAAGGTCAAATAAGGTTGTTTCTTTCAAACATCACCTTCCCACTCACTTTACAAGTACAGCTCTGTTACCAAATAGAGTTGTTAGCTGTCTCCTGCTGGGAAATCCAGTTTTGTTCAGGCTTCATAGCAGCTAGAAGATCCCAAGGTATGGGATATTCTTTCTGGAAGTGAACAGAGAAAGCTGAAGGTGACCAAATGTCTGAGACAGGAAGAAAGAACTGGTTCTGAAGAAGTCTTCTTGCAACAGTGAGAAACACTGGTCTCAGACTAATGCAATTGTGATCATAACATTATTATAAAGTCCTGAATGGGTGTAAGAAGCCAGAGGTGCATTCCCAGGTAAGTGATGAGGATCTGTTCCAGTACTCATGAATTCTGCTGTAAACGTGGCTGCACAAGCCTGGAAGGAAGCTGGAGACTTAAAGATTCGCCTTTTGGGCTAATGGCAGCTAAACATTTGAAATCACCGAATCCCTGTGGCTGAACTGTGTGCACACTGTGGGATAGAATGGCTGCATGCTGGAAGTTCTCAGCATGGCATTGGACACTATTCTAGCATTCCTGTCTGGATGCACCACTGTCCCTGCTTGGCATCCTCTGACCTTTGGGACTTAGGCATTTGCTTCCATCTTTCCTCCTCATATTCTGCCCCATAGCATTTTTAACAGTCTGATTCGAAGTTCTTTCCATTCCCGCTTACTCAGGTTGTTTGCATGTCTTCCTAATTTTCAGTGATCCATTGTGTTTTTCAGTCAAAACATATAAAGATGTGATTTTTCTACTGTAAATTCCTAATGAGGAGAGTAAAAATTAAAGACAAAAACCCTACAAAAATACATTTAAGTCTTTTTTTATGGAGCACAACTTGAGGGAGTGCCACTCTCATATTTCTTATTGCAAGTTACCTGAACGTAGGGTTCTAAAGGATAAGTAGTCTCCTTCCTACACAACTGATTAAAGGTATTTTGCACCAGTTTTAGTACAAATTTTGCTTGAGATGTTTGGCAAGTTTCTCTTTGCCCACATTGGGGAGAACATGAAAAATTCCCTAAAGAGAAGCAATTCAGTTCAATCAAGCATCTTTCCATCAAAATGAAAAAGCCTGGGAGAATCATGGTAGAGTAGCAACAAGAGGAAGCTCAACTAAGATCCTTGCCCACAAAGGGTGCAGGGGACACAAAAGGTCCCGTGAGATCTGTCAGACCTCCTGGGGACTTGGAAAAAGCTGAACTGGCCCTTGCTGTGGAAACATTTCCTTCATAAACCAGCTACAGTTTTGGTCTGTTGAAAAACTTCATCTTGGTAAGAAATGTCAGGCAGAGGCGGGTCAGGATGTCTCAGTTCTTCTGGAGAGGTGGAAAACCATATTTTGACACCCATTCATCAGGATGAGAGATATTTTGAAACATTAGAATTTTCTGGTGAATGAGTGCTACAGGTTCCAGCTGTATTTATGTAGAGTAAGTTTTTTTCTTCTCCATTTGCCATCACAGGGCTCTAGTAGTTGTCTTATAGCACTTCTCACAATTAGTTCTCTGTGAGAGACATAGATGAATGGCAGTGGAAATCTATGCCAGTGGGACAGCTCTGCTTCTTTTATGGATATTTTGGTTTATATTCCAGTAGTCATCCTAATATGAAACTGCCTAATCAGATGACAAATGCTCCCTAAAGACCTCAGGATGCTGTATGAAATTTGGGGGCACCACTGAGGCAGAAAAGGCCAGTGCCACATAAAATAGAAGAATACATTTCTTATTAATAGTCTAAATATTCCTTCCCTGATTTCCAAGGAGTTGAGTTCAGTAAGCACAATACTCCAGTTTCTTTAGTTAGAGGGATAGCAATGCCAAGGCAGGCTTTGGTCAAGATGAGTGGCCAAAGAATTGCAGGGAAAATAAATGACCACAACCAACAACTGATTACAACTGCTAACACAATCAGAAAGTGTGAAATACTGGTCTCACGGCCCAAAAGACTGCAGAAGTCCACAACCATTTGAATAAGGAATCTGAATTTCAGTACCATCTATCTGGCTCTAGACTCCACAACATTTCACAGATACTTTTATTTTCCTGAGAAATGTTTTCCAGATTTCCTCTATTTCTGCTTTTTGCCAGTGATACAAGTACCACAAGAACAATCTACCTCTAAAGTATTCTGGCAAACAATTCAGGTGCTGGCTCAGACTTTAATGTGCACTGGCTGCATTAGGCTTTTATAACGTGTCAGCTAGCCCCTGATAGCTACCACGTGGTGATAATGATTATTCAGTCCAAGCTTTAAATGAGATGGAGAAAGCGCATGTGTAAAGTGGGAATCGATCTCTGCAACCATGCTTTCAGATAATACACTTGCTATGTTTCCTGGAAAAGGGGTGAATTAGGAGTCTTGGGCTGTAACCACTGAAAGAGGCACAGCTCTTCCCAGCCTTATATGTATGGGCTCATCACCACTGTTTGCCACCACTATGGTATCATCCTTTTCTTTTTCCCAGCTTAGCGATGCAGAGGTTGTGGAGAGCCAAGAGCAACTCTCATGTCTCTCTAAAGCAGCTAATGATCCCAGAGTCTGCTGGAGAAAATGGATTGTGTCAAAGCAAGTGAGCCACTGCTGGGCTAATAAGCCTCGCCCAAGACAAGGTTTGCACTCAGGTGCAGATATTTTGGTGTTGCACATCAGGTATAATTTAATACTGGGAAGTCAGAAGTGTCTGTCTGGGCTTTGGAAAGAGCCTAACCACTGTGTACTGCATGTCAAATTAACTACCCCAGTAGTGAGCTCCCCTGGCTAAATGATCACCCATTGGCCAGCTGCCACACCACAAAGCTCCCCATACAACCATCTCAGAAATGGAAACTTGTTATTCTGGAGCTGCCCTGTGAATGCCCGTTCTGTCAAGGCTGGAGGGAAATATTTGGGGCAGACAGGCTGAGAAAACAGAGAGGTGTTGGGTGTCAGAATTGATTTAAATGGTCTGCAGGTTTGCACAGGAGTGATGGAGCTCAGCAAGCAGAGGATGGGAGGCAGCCAGGGTGGCGGGCTCGAGGGCTGAAGAAAATGTGCTAGAGATAAGACTGCAGCGCTTCAGAGCACCATTTGGATGAAAGAACAGAGCATTGTCTGTTACTACTTGATGTGTGAGGCCTTCCTAATACTCATTAGCACTCCTTAGTAACAGTCACCTTCTGCTGCTGGAGGTTGCACCCCTGGAGCCCCTGAAGGCTGAACTTCCAGGAGACCTGGTAAATATGAAAGTGACAGATTCAACCTCTGCAAATGATGCCCTTTACTTCAGGGTGCACCTCACAGAGCAGACAGGTCACGAGGTCTTTCTGAAGATCCTTTGAGGTCACTGAACACTTCTAGGTGCTTCTCCCGACAAAGACTCCCATGTTCCTAAACCCGCTGCATTATCCAGACCAGGAGATGTACAAACCACACATCTCCCTCATTCCAAAGGCTACGTAGGCACTGGTGAATACCAGCTGTCATCCAGACATGCAATCCGGATTTTGAGTGTGCCCAGGAGTCAGGAGCTAGAAAGTGGTAAACTGGGATCTCTTGATAAAGACGTGACTGTGACCTAGAAGCACAAGATCCTGCCAACCCAAAGGAGGTCTCTAGTCCAAGACCCTTCTCAAAGCAGAGTGTGCTTGAAGATAAATCAGATTGCTGTGGGCTTGCTCCAGCTGTGTTCTGTAATCCCTCTGAACAGTCTGTCTGCTTTACTGCCCTCATAGAACAAACTTCAGCTCCCTGAGAGGTTTTCAGTGGTTCTGTGCCACAAGAAGGCCAAGAAGAGGGAGGACGTATTCATGAAGGAAAAATGCACCACTGTAAGTCAACTCTTTGTCCTATAACATTTCCTTTGGCCACACGCCACATAAGCTAATGTAAAACAACTAGTTTACACCAGACTTTTTTGTGCCGTTGGCTGCTGTCACCCAGACTTCATGAAGCAAGTTCACTCATGTAAACAGGGGGTAAAACATAGCTGCTTATGCACTGTTAAGTGAACAAACCTGTTGCAACTTGCACTCTCAGAAGTCCAGTGGAAGGCCACAAGGATGAGCAGGGGTCTGAAGCATCTCTCTTACAAGCTCTTATGAGCTACTCAGGTCCATAAGAGATCTGAAGAGATTGGTGCGTACATGAAATGAAGTGCTAACACATTATAGCATTGCTAGGTAAAGTCTGCAAGAATGAAACTGAACATGAGGAGCTCTTCTATATCTCATAGTGTGCTGTCTGACACACCGTGTAGTCAATGAGTACAGATATTCTTGGGAACGGAGACACATACCTGCCGTTTTCTTTAGGCAGACATATTCTACATGACTATTTTTTTTAGTAATAAGGTGATATTAATTCTTTCAATTTTAAAATCAATTTTCTATCCCAATTCCTAGCATCCACAGAATGTCACCTCCAATCTGATACCTTCACAGATTTGGGACAAGCAATGGGCACACTAGATAAAAAAGTTAGTTATAAATATCTTTCATTCCTCTTCCAAAGCTATTTGGAAACTGTTTCCACACTTGGCAAAGTTACCTAATTTAAATTGTTTCCTCCTTACCTGGCATTGAGCCGTTTTCTGCTTTGTCTTACACTCATTCTCTCTCTCTATTCCACAGCCTGTTGCCTGATGTTCTGACCATTGTCAGAAGGCTTTCTGGATTACTTCACCATCTCACCATATTTTCATCCTCTTTTTGATATCAAATAGCTTATTTTTTTAAAGTAAAGCTTTCTAAAATCCATTTTATAACAAGATAGTGTAAGTGTAATTATACATTGTGATACATACCACTGTTAGATGTTTGCATTTACATTGTTCATTTATTTCTAGTAATAAAGACAAATTTATTGTAATGTATTTTTACAATCCAAATATACAGATGTTTCACTCTTTGATAATGACTTTTCTGGACACAACCTATTGTCTGACAGCCTGATCTGCCACTCCATAAACATTGAATATGTTTTTAACTACTGTTCATATGACAGTGCTGCATTCCAGAAGCAGCTTTGTTATTTGCTATAAACTCAATGGGTTAGCTAACCGATGAGGTGTCATGTGCATTGCATCTGGTTTGGAAAAATAAGAACTCTAATCTCAACAAAAGCCTGAAGAATTTAGTTAACAATATCAGAATCTGATCCTGTGCCACAAAAAGGCTGATGGGAATTGCTATGAAAGGCAAGAAGGTCTTAGGGTTTAGCTTGAAAGTTTTGGATAAGACTTCAATATAATGATTCCTCTGGCAATATGAGTAAAGTAGAAGCAGCAAGAATTATGCTTGTTTGTAAAAGTGGGCTTCAAGAAAGGAATAACTTGGGGACCAGCAAAATGGCATTCAGGCATCACATGCTAAAAGTCTCTTCTACTTATGTCTGGAAGCAAATGACAAGTGTCACACCTGACAAAGAATTAAATGTGCCCTGATTTCCTTTCTGTGGCTAAATCTGTGGAATAGAATAAAGGGAAAAATTCTTCTGCCAACAGAAGAGAAGGGATTCATGCTACTTCTTTTCAAAACATGATTTTCCACTGTAACTTTACTATTCTCTTCCACCACACCCACTTTCGAATATTTGGGTATTGACACAGTCCTCCTGTTTTTGTGACCACTACAGATTCATTATGAACTATGAAAAAAAACCCTATTCTGATGCTTTCACTCAAATTCAGGGATGTCTTCTGCTTGCTAACATTTCTTCTTCACCATCTCTCCTTTCTACATTGAGCAGATTTGGTCCCTTCACTCATCTGGATGTCTGTCATGCTTGCAACCATTTCTGTCATCTGACACAAACCTTTTCTAAGAAGTCGGCTGAAATTGTTCTTTACATGGACAGTTCCACAGTGCAGGCTAGCAGTATGTAACTCAAAGCATCCAACCAGATTTGGATCTGCTATTCTGCCAGCTTTTGCCACTACCAGCAAATTCCTATATCCTTCATTTGACAGAATGAAATGCAAACATTGGACAATGTTTTAAAAGCACTTGTGAATTTTCACTTCCCCCTGAGCCATGTGCAGGATGAAGGTATGATCTATTCTGAACTCACAAGCCCAAATGCCATAGTATTCAAACACAGCAAACCTGTACGCAGAGAAGCAGTATAGCCTGTGTGTTTGTGAGCTCGCTGCTGACTTTCATTAAGGGCCTGGCTTGATCTCTGCCTGCAAAATCAAATTATAGAAATGGAAAAGCGTAAATAACAACCCTCCCCCAGCAACTCTGTGCTTTCAGAACAGCAGGTGCAAGTTTCAAGGGCAGATCAAAGTCACTTTCATGCTAGGTTGTCAAAGATCATCTTCTTTTCCATACTAAAAGCCCATAACAACACAGGCTCCCATTAGAAACTGAATTACCTTGCCTTTGCCAGGAAGGAACTTTTCTGTTTCATCAGAAAAGTCTGATGCCTACTTTGTGTTGGCACTGTGACATGAATCTCACACCTGGCGTAAGAGTCTTGACAGAGATTCACACACAAGAAAAAGGTTGCTAAGTCTTTCCACATAGTCTACCTGTCTGCTCCCTTTTGTCCTTTTAGTGCTCATCACCAGGGTGAGTAAGGGGGTTTGTGTCTGATGCACTGAATTCTCATCTCCCTACTTCACAGCTTTCCAGAGGATTTCATATACAGTGTAGGTCTAACAGATCCTTTCAATGTTGATGCTCTTTGAGGCACAAGCGAAATCTTTTCAGCCTTCCAGCCTCACCAATATCATAGAATCAGAGAATAGTTAGGGTTGGAAAGGACTTTAAGGTCATCTTTTTCCTTCCCCAGAATTTACAGGCTTTCTTCCTAAAAAGATGAGCTGCCACAAAGGCCATTTTCCTCCTTAAGGCGGCAGAAATTGTCTGGTGGTGTTATCACTGCATATGCGCTCCCAAGGGAGACATTCTCACAGCTGCCTTCCCAGCTAACCTGGACAGAGCTCTTGTCAGCCTAACAGGAGGCTCAAAGCAAACAAGATCAAGAGCTTATTCAGGGATATGAGATTTCTGTGTGACCTTGTACAACACAGGAACTTTCCCAGCTTAACAGTTTCCCCAGAGGTGTAGTTCTAAAACACACGCTGAAACAGCTCCAGTACAGCTGCTCTGAGAGCAGTTTCCAGCCCCGCCATACGCATTCCTCTTGGGATTCACAGTGGCACTGCCCCAAACTATTTCTCACAAGGAACAAGGCACCCATTGCCTCCCGTCTTGTGAACTTCATATGCGCTTTTTTGTCACTGTATGTGCACTGTATATTTGTACATATTCATAGAGCAAGTAACTCAGTTTTCTTTATACCCATCAGATGCTCCTATCCTCATTTACTATGCCATAAATCTTGTGCGGTCAGCTTACTGAATCACAAATACTTTATATACTTACAGATTATCAGTAAAATACTCAACAGTGCTAGATGAAAACCAGACCTCTGTGGGACCACATCAGAAACACTCACCTCTACTGAAAATTCCCTGTTAGCAAAGACAGTTTTCAGTCACTTAGCTGGTTTCCAGTTTGTTTAGTATGTGCGACAGTGTCTCAGAAGATTCCTAGTTTTCAATCAGAATGTGAAATATTTTAGAATCACATTTTGAAGGAATTGAGCCCCATGATAACAGGATTACCTTTGTCAGCCAGGAGTACAATCTTTTCAATGAAAACCATGAATTTATTTTAATAGAATCCATTTTCCATGAAGCCTCATTGACTAACACTCACTGAAGTTCCATACTTTAACTGTTTTTTTACTGTATCCCACTGTTATTTTTTCCCAGCATCAATATCACCCTAACTGACCTATAACTTCCCCTGTTATGCCATTTATCATTTTCAAATGTCAGCAGACCAGCTTCTTAATATTTCACTGGAATCTTTCCAGTTCTTCAAAACTGGAGAAATTAAATCCAGCATCTCAGAAAGCTCTCTGATCCACTAAAAAAACCTTGACTGCAAGTTAGCCAGATCTAACTTTAAGATATTTGAATGTTTGTAGTTACTGTTTTACACAGCTATTGCTGGACTGTGCCACATCTACAAGTATGCTACCCTAATGCAATAGATGTTTTTTTGGGCTACTATCCAAGTTTTGTTCTCCAGGAACTGCACAGGCTCTTGATTCCTTTTCAGAGGAAGACAATATTTTTAGGTTTTGGAGCTTTCTACATTTAGATGCCTACTATGATGTTTATGATCATTTTGACTAAGATTCTTCTCATGGTAGTTGCTTTTGTGCAAAATCATAGCTATAAGGTCAAACATTTTCCGAGCAAAGTCCACATTCTGAGGCACATCTTTAGCAGCACATCAGTGTGAGATATGTTTTATTTTTTGCTAACCAAAGGTAACCTTTTTTTTAAAGAAAAAAACTGGGTTTTATTTTTATTTACATTTTGCTTACATTGAGTTGACAGCATGTGGCATTTTGGCATTAGCAACACTAACACTAAGTATGTTAATTTGCATTGGATTTCTTGGATTCATTAAAAAATATGGCTAACTGCAGTTTTACAGATTTTGTGTAAAGTACAAGATGTATATCTTCTATATGTGCTACTGCATGTGTGTGTGCATCTATGTAAACTGTGTCTGTCAGCAATATATTTTGCCTTCACTATAGCACGGCCACCTTATTTTCTTATTGTCCTTCATCTTTTCCTCTCTTCCTTTTTTTTTTTTTGTTTTTTTTTTTGAGTATTAAAGCACTACTCATAAGTCTAGGACATCACGCCAACTGATCTAGAAAGAATAATAGCAATAACCTCTCTTTAATTTGAATCCACTTTTTTACCAACCTGATTAGGTAAAGCAGGCACTGGTAAGCATATTTTTTTGTTAACTTGCTTATCACCAAGTATGTCATCAAGTGCGTAAGCGACTATCGAGGCTGTCCTAATCTTCAGTAATCCTCAGGGATCCTCATGCTAATTTTGGTGAAGATCACTTTTCTGACTGGAAGATCAGAAGATGTTACTCATTCCTGTTACTGCTGCAGTGCCAGTGACTCTGCATCAGGAGGTCTCCTGTGCGACGTGGCCTCTTCCCCAGTGGGCAGATGTAGAGAAGACAGGATATACCCTTTAGAAAGTCCTGAGTTTCATGGTGTAGCTGGCACAAGCACTTAACTGAATCAGTATGAAACTTGTATTTTTAACACTTCCTTTTTTTAAAGGCTGGCAGTTAGGAGTTATTGAAGGTATTCTTTAAAATTTCCTTGCTCACAGTAAGCATGTAAAATTGCGGAGCAGATGGTGCATCTGAGGCATTCCTTGAGTGGGTCAAACAGTAAGTGCAGCTCCTTTTTTAACCATGAAGGTAACGTTCACTAGCCATGACACTACCCTGTATGCTTCAATCGCTCTCGTGCTCTCTTGGCCTCTTTCTTTCTTTTTGCAGTTGTCGGTGCTGTACATGTAACAGGACTCCACTGAAGCCATGCAGCACTTTCCATTCTCCCCAGCAGCATTATGCACATGCTCTGCTAGCTCAGCTAATCCCTGTATTTCTCGAGAATGGAGGTCACCTCCTGGGAGAGGACTGAAGGGAGATTCCTCCTCCTCTCTGGAGATGCCAAATACAGCAACACATGGAGCCAGTTGGTGTGAGTTCATGAACAAACTGTGACACATAAAAAAGGATCTCTCTAGCGGGTGTTCTCTTTTGACATTTCCAAGTCTATAAAATGCAAAGTGACTATTAAAAGGCCAAATGCAGACCTATTTCATCCCATGGCTGCTACAGGGTGGTAACAAGTTGAGAAGGAGGAGGGAGTTTTCCCTGCAGCCATTTCTGATTCTGGCACTGATCATCTTCCCTGTCTGTTTTTATGTGATGTGGTTAAAAGAGGGAAGGACTGGGCTCCACTTAATATAGGAATAAGCAGGTGACTTACTTACTGACTTTCTCCTCTAGGACCCTCTGTGATTCTCTTTTGCATTCATCATTGTGTTTTGGGCATCAATGCCAATGTGAAGACAGTCTTATAAATAAACACAGAAACAGACCAGCCAAGGCTTTGAGACAAAGTATTGACTGAAGGGATCTCTGTGACAAGCTTAGCTGGGGTGCTCTGGATAAATCACCAGGGGAAGTGGGAATGATATTGAACTGACTTCATCTTCATTGGATCTCCTGTTCTTATGACCTTGAAGGGTTAGAGAGAAGGGGAAGACAGCTGGTATTTTATGTCAAGGTCATGAGCAACAGGACAGGACTCTGCCTCTGTGCCAGCCAAGGGCAGCATCCAGAGCACACACTAATTTTGATACAGCAAACCTCATCAATTCTGCTGCAAAACAAGTCTCCTATAAGGTCTTCTAAACATAGGTCTGCTGCCTCACAGCAATCCTTAGGGAGACCTTGAAGAGGCAATTGATCTGTCACGCTTCTCAGTTACATGCAGTTAACTTCTCTATAGCTAGGATTGTTCCTTCAAGGACAGAGAAAACCAGACACTGGACAAACGTAGCCTCAGCCTGGGATGTGAGCATTTTCCTCTGGAAGGAGCAATCAGGTGCTGTGCATAATCCTACGTCCATTTTTGTCCCAAGTCTGGATCTCCATATTTCATTGACACATTCTCCCTGTCCCTGGACTGCCTAAAGAAAAGTGAAAACCACGTTAGTGAGAAGTTCCCTGAATACCAAACCCAAACAAAATTACTGTTCTGCTCTTTCACTATTATTCAACATGCTCTCTGCAAACAGTGCCCGTACTTGTTATTTTCATAGTAATACTGGCAGCACCGACTGCTCTTGCCCTTTCTCTCTTGCAGCACTGACTGAAGCTCTAACCTTGGCAGAAGCCATTGTAAAAATCTTATCCTAAATCTCCCTGATAATTTTTAACAAAAATGAAAGTCTTCAGCATGGTGTCCTTGCTGAAGGCCAGCCCACATAACTGCATACTGGACTCTTGTAGTTCATGTAATATCAACTATAGCCAAGGTCCTTCAGTACTACCTCAAGTAGTACTTCATGCCATGCACTCTGACGCTCAGCTCATAACAAACACCTGAGCACCCACTCCATAGCACTCTTTGCCTTCTTGCGGCATCACCCCAAGATACTTTACATTACTATGCCTGAATAGATTTAATCCAGAGCTGCAATGTAAATATTTTCCAAGCTTTATGTTCCGTGTTGTGTGCTGATGTAATTAAAGACCTTACCAGAATGCTACTAGCAGCCATAAACTCGTGACGAAAATTGCAACTCTGAATTTCCTAGTATTTTGAAATGAAGTCTTAACTTTTATGCTCTATCATTTTAATGTATTTTTTTCTTTTCAGTGAGAGAAACACCTTTTACAAGCTATTCATTCCTGTGCTCTGGTTCCTCTGCTCTACCATTTCTCATGCACCTGGGGAGATGGGGAGGCTTCAAGCTTTAATTGAAATTCACGAGATTCCCCTTATCCTCCTGACACAAGTCACGGCAAATAATTCTACCGAGATGGCAGGTCACTGGTGCTTGTGCTACATCAAAACCTTCAGCGCATGCTCCTTCATAACAGAGGAAAAAGCACTTACAACCCTGAAGGTAGGACTTATTTATTAAAGTTGTCACTATTTATACGTTTTATTCTAGAAAATGTTCTGATATCAACATTTATTTTGGATGCACATCCGGGCAAAATGTTGAAGCAGGGATGTTTTTGCTGAAAGCAAATTTGTCCTTTCTCAGAAAAAGTTTAGAATCAGCTTGGTTCAATGTAACTGCGTGTCCCTTGGAACTGCTGCAGTGCCTCCTGAGGGTGATACATCATGTTTCTCAGTCAACAAAGTTCCCAGCCAGCATCCTGTGATGTTCTGTGGCCATCTGACTCTCAGAGTACATTGCAAAAATTTAATGAGAGAGGCGATTATGATGCATTATGGGAGTATGATGTCTATAAATTAAAATGCCCACAAGGCACATTGTAATTCTGGACATAAATTAAAGCCAAACTTCCCCATCATGAAATGTTTTAATTCAGTTTGACAAACCAAAGTATTTCAATTTAAGCAGAGCTAATTCAAAACAAAGAATTTTATTTTTCCCAATGGGGAGTAAAAAACTCTAGCAAAATGCCATGGGGAAATTCAGAGTTCTTAAAGACTACATTTCCATTCAGAAAAAATATTCATGGGAAATATCTGACCCCCTATAATACATACTCCATTTCCATATATTAACACAAATAAAGAAATGTATGCCAATCTGTTAAATATAGCTTAATGTGCTTAATATACAGTGGGTGATATTCAGATTACAGTTTGATGTATAATACCCAAGTAGCAAGTTGGACAGAGGAAGTCATAGAGCATTTATTTCTAAACCCTATATGGATTAATATGTATGTTGCAAGCTCAGCTCACTAGAAGCTTTTTTTCTTAGTTTCTTGGGAAGAGAGGGGGAGAGAGTTGAGAGGAAAAGATGATGCATTTCATCTCAGCCTTCACGTGTTCACAGCACTGACAGGCCCTCTATTGCTCATTACTATCCTGTAATACCAGCAATTGGGAAACATCTCATTACTTCTGCAGTTTTCTGGCTTCCCATTTTACAAGAGGAAATTTGCTTTCCTGAGACAAAAGTTCTGCTATTGCACTGTGGCTGAAATCTTGTGCTTGTGTACTGCTTGTAAAGGCCAATCTGCACCTTCTGTGTTACCACAGTTTACTGGGAAGCATTTTACTTCATTCACATTTTTACTTGATGTGGATTCCTTTATTTTGGGCTCCCAGAAAATTTATTTCCCAGGGTTTTCCAAAAGGCTTTGTTTCCTGGAGACCGAAATTCTGGTTATGCCTCAAAACAGAGTCTTATCCCCAGGAATTTGTGCCACCAGAGGTGGAAAGGTGTGAACAGCATTGAATTCAAACATCTCATAGCTTTTAATGAGGTTTCACCATAGGAAAAATACGAAATTGCACTCTTGTTATTCTTATTTCAGGAACCATAAGACAATTAAACTATTTCAGACTCAAAACCATGGCAAAGCAGCTTTAGGAATCGATGGTAACTGTCCACACAGCAATGTGGTTTGCCACTTGTAGCTGCAACAGGTTTTCAGTAAGAAATGCACCATTAACATGGCTTGTGATGCAAGAAAGCCTGCAGCTACATCAGCTCTGCCAGGTGGATCCTGCTTCCAGTAACAGCGAGGAGTCTTGTAGGAGGGGATATTTCTGGGACACAGCAGAGCCATAGGTCTTGCAAGGAGCTACTTTTACATGATTGCGTAGACTCAGGAAGGGGGCACACAGGGAGAACCACGTCCAATCTTCTCCTAAGCTTTCTGACCGCACCTGAATGTGCTGGCATATGAGTGTGCCGTAACAGCTTGTGACTGTGACGTGCTTTTTGATAAGCAGACTAGAATGCTCATTTTCCATTCCTCATTTTGATCGTTCAGCTGTAGCGTCTGACTCGCTGCTCCGCCTCAGCCATCTGCTTGGCTTCATCCACCCCCATGACCTTTCCAGAGCCTCTGCTTTCCGAGATGTGTGCCTGGCCTCCCCAGACGGGTTAGAGCTCTACATCTTGTGCTGCTAGATGCATGCCCTGGCATTTGAGTTTATTTAAGCCTACTTTTGCTTGAAGGGTCCTGTTCTGGCAGGTGATCAAGACAGCAATAGTCTAAATGAGTGCTCCCTCCTCCACATCCTTTATCGTACCACGAACTTTATTCTCCCTGCAAACTGCATTGGCTGTTTGTGCTTCTCACAGCATCCTAAAGTGGCATGCTTGTTGCTCTTTGCCAAGGTCACATGTTTGGCATTTCCACTCAAAAGTATTCACTGTAGAATATGAGCTGAAAATATATAGGATAACAGCTGAGAAAAGAAAATGGAAAATGTTGCCCCTGGAAAAGGAATGGCAAAATACATTGCATTGTAAAACAGTGCAAAAACACTTCAGGAGGTATGGATGTAGCTCCAGTACTCAGTCAAGGATGCTATCAGCATTTACATACAGTGGGGCAATAAGTGAATTTTCAAAGAGACACCAGTATCCAGGAAGACACAAGTCTTATCAGTGCAGGTTGCTACTTTTTGCAGTGTCCTGAGCCCTTGCTACATGGCAGCATCACCATCTGTAGCTGCAGTTTTGAGCTACAAATAGCATGAAACATTTTTTCCTTCCTCTGTGCCCACTATGCCATTCATGCCACCAATGTCCTGCCATAGACCCATCCAGTCCTTATCCCATTTACTCTCCTCCTTCCTTGTATTTGTGCCAGACTTATTTTGAGCCTATTTCTGTGAGCCATTAATCATAGTGTGGTTAGTCATTTTAAAATAAAAAGAATTACTGGTCTGTGAACGTGACAAGTAATTTCCAGCTACTGAACAACTTGGCAAGGGATTTTTTTTCTCTCTTTGGTTCAAAATATTCTAGATACACCCGTGAGGTTTGTTATCTGTGTGTTTGTATAAACAGAACATGTAAATGTGTCAGAGGGGGCGAGATGGGAAACAGCCAACTCTTGAGAAGTTGCTAAAAGATGACACTTTGTAAACTATGTTGATAACCCTCTGTGGGAGGAATAGCAAAAACTTAATTAGTACTGAAATACATTAGGAGAAGTTTTATTTTTAGAGTTCCAAAAGGAGCCTGCAGGGAATTATCGTGCAGAAGTACAATGCATTGCTTCCATGGGAAGGTGAGAGGCTTGACAGGGAATAAGGTGACCCACAGTCTCCTGGGACTTATCTCTCTTCAGTCCGTACAAATGTCTTGCTGACTTCTAGAAAGGACAAAAATCTGGCTCATATTTTCTGGGTTCTAAACTACAATGAAGGAATAGACAGTCTGGTTATCTGGAAAAGGACCTTAACCATGAGGTGTTCTTGATCAGTTCGCTGCCGATTTCTTGAGTAATCTTGGGAAAGTCAATGAACCTTTTTGTACTTTACCTCTATGCTGGGCAAATGGTAACAGCAGCAGTTGGGACACAAATAGCTTTTCTACCTTGTCAATATTTAACATGCTTTGTGCTTTTTTCATTAAGACATGCCAAAAAAACCTTTTAAAATTACTTACAGAGCGACGGAGAAGATTGATAGATGAAATAGCTGGTAATGGCATGCTAGGGTCATTCACCCAGTTTGTGAGAAGCTCAAGATTAACTCAAAAGTCTAACTGAGACACCTAGGCCTACTCTTCTTTAAATAATAATACCTTAGCTGCAAGGCCCTGGACTATTCTAGGTCAAGACAACCTCACTCAAGAGTGGAAGAGATCTTCCATATTTCAGGTATGGATTTTTCATTAAAAATAGGTCTGAGTGCAAAAAAAATGTAGTTTCCTGATAAGAAGCTGCTCAAGTCAAATATTCCTCCCCATACCAAATAACATTTTGCACCTTTAATTTTGGACCAGTCTCATTTGATAGACGGGCTTTTCGATGGTGCTTCAGTTGAATTGAGTGGTAAACACTGAAAACTCTTTATTGTCAGCATCAGTTTTATCTTGCGCTTACCTGAGGAGGCCACTCCAGTCTTGTTGGAGGTCCCTTGGTTTTACTGCAGAACACAAACAATGAATTAGTGATAACAGAACTGAACAGTGAAAGCCAGTTGCTGAGAGCAATATGGGAGCACTGTTGTGGATGCCTCTTCCGCCATGTGAAAAGTCTGAGATGGCATAGCTGAACAGGAAAACATGGTGAGAAAATCTTTGTATAGCATCATAGAAAGAAGCCTAAAAATAGCCCAAATCTCCTTTCTCTATTTATTTAAATTAATCATCATTCCAAGGAGAACTGATACTGTGCAACTTCACGGCCATATTTATAGGAGGTGGTAATAATTTGCAAGAATGGTCTAAGCTGGTGGGGAAGTAATATATCTGGAGGGCCACAACAGATTGGTGATGACTGATTTAAAGTGAAACATGAGCTGAGATTAAATAGCAGGGAACTTTAAAAAAATGTCAGCTGAGCAAGAGAAAAGGCTTAGAGGAGGTGTGAAGGATTCAGAGAGCTTGGGGCACATCAGGTCAAGGCTTGCGATCTCTCTAGCAACACAAGACATAGAATGTTTGCAGCCCTGACAGATACTAAGGACATGTCCAGGCTGCTCTCAGTGATGCTCTAGCAGTATCTCCCTGCACAAGAGCATGCAGTGTTTCGCTACCATGGAAAAACAACCTGTGGCATCCAAGTGTCTAAGAATCTGCCCTTGGGCTACCCAGGATAAGGCTTCTGAGCCCCTGGTGTTGGTGTGGTCTGGGTGATTCTCAGGTGCAGGAACAGCTGAGCAAATGCTCCTGGTGTAGCCAGTCAGTGTCGATGCCATTACAGATGAGACCAGCCATAGCTTTGCTGTTACCTTCAGGAGGCTCCATCCATCTCCACCCTGTGCAGATTCACACAGATTGTTCTGGGCCAGGATTCCCAGCTATTCAGCAAAACCACCTCAGTAAATCAGATTAAAAGCTGCCCTGCATGACAGCTCTCTGTGGGTTTCCTTTCCCCTGGACCTTGGGTAGCTGCAAACACTTCTCATCATAAAACTGCTCCCTTGTTTACATTACACCTTGAAAGATAAATGAAGGGAAAACCAGCCTTGCCCAGGGAAAGGACATCCACAACAAGTGTCAAATACAGGTGAAATATATATGTCAATACACCATACTGAACTACATACATTTGCCAGCTTTCTATTTTTTAAGATCCCCCCACCTAGGCCAGCTTACTGCATATTGTGTTTTACTTACTGCCACACATCATTAGACACTTACTGTCCAAGGAAGGATGCTGAAGAAACCATTAACTCTAGTGAGCGAGAGAGTTTTCTTGTGTGACAGGAATAATTTATTCACGTCTATTTCTACGATGGCGAGTAGCCTAAAGGCAAATTTTACTTTAGCTGTTAAAAGCATCCAGCTTTATCAGAAAATTTTCAAGAGCACAGGCAGTATTTTACAGACTGTAAAATCATTCCTTCTGGGGAATTTCAACAGCGGGAATTTTCTTCCCTGTGTTTTCATGCCTTCCCACTATAGACGCTGAAGGGTGAAGGAAGGTATCAGGGATCAACACATATTGGAACAGACAGAAGAAAATGTCTACATCTCTCCTGCTTTTTCTCCTTACAGTACTGTGTACATGCTGCCTCCAGGAGATTCTCAGCCTCTTCCAAATTTCACAGCTATCTTTGTCTCAGGAATGAAATGGGTGCTGCAACTGCTGCCTTGTCCTTCCTTATTTTCACTCCAAGTTTCTGTTCAGTGGTGGGATGAACAGGTGTGAATGCAATCGTTCATCACCACAACCTTAAAACCTTTCTAAGAGACACTGAAGTGCCATACTTTAGCCACACTGTTTCTTACGCTGCAAACAAGCCTGCCAAACCAAAGGCCAGGTTGTTCTGGGAAGAAGAATGAAGGGCTGCAGCCAGTCATTTGAGAGCAGTGGGTAAGATGGCTTTTCTGTTTACCTAGCTGGTCTCTCAGAAGACCACCATCAGTGACAATGCACTGTGAGATTTTCTGCTACATAGTGATGGGAAAAAGGCAGGCTAGGAGAGATGGATCTGTCTGCTTAGATGGAAAGTTCCTTGTAGCCTGCAAAAGGACAATACACAGATTCACTTATGGGAAGGCAGCCATGTACCATTCGAGACTAGTAGCAGAAACAAACTGCTGCAGACTTCCTCTGTTATTGGCTAACTATTAATCATGTTTGGAGATATAGTCCAAAGTTGTACATAGCAGATAGGGTGTCCAGTTGCCACTTGGACTTCTGAGAAGCCACTCTGTTGCTGCAAGCAAAGGCCATGATTAGTGCTAACCCAACCACGAAGTGGTTGCAAGTTGAATTAAAACATGTCATATGCATAGCCACTAACGTGATTGCTTTGGGTTTTGGGGAAGAGAGTGAAGAAAAGATCAAATACAGCACAAGGGAATCCCTGAGAGGCAGAAAGACTTCAGCATTTGTATCTCCCAGCTGGAAAGTTGAGTTGTTGAAAGAAGACTGTGGTTTAAAGGAAGTTCACTGGATAAATCTGACAGGGCGATAAAAATAGTTTGTATTTGTGTTCCATCTCCAGCAGCACCCATGTTACTCCCAGCACGGTCATGATTTAGCTCTCAGTGTCCATCTGCCTCCTTAAAGGAGATGATTTCATTGTGTCAGCTGTCTCAGTGTCACAGATGTGCACAGTGCTGCTAATCTGCTGCCTCAATCTTTCATGGCATCAGTCAAATCCAACAGTATACCTTCACCTGTATTTATCTGAGTGACAGCTTCTTCCTTACCTTCCACAGAAAATGCCTTTAGAGACTAATCCAACACCCATTGGCGTCACCAGCAGCTGACCTCAAAGGCAGTTGGATCAAATTGTTAGGGTAGGATTCAGCATGCCTAATTTCAGGTGTTTGCAAAGAAGCAGTTTATGACCCAGTGGATTGCCCTGGGTCCTCTTTACAGTCACAGAGAGAAATAAACACTTTCAGGACCTGATCTGTTTCGCTCAGTTTGGATGCTGACATTACAATGAGGTAACTGGTACTCTATAAAGGGAGATACGCATCCAGACATCTAATTCAGAGGAAGATGCCCACATCTGGTCAGCTGCATCCCACCCATTGTGACTAAAGGGAGAGAGTCCATCATATTTGCTGCATATTCAGAATTTATATAGTCAAAGCCCCCTCCCCAAACCAGCAAGCCTCTTCTCATGATGGCATAGTACTCAGTATCATGTGATTCCCACTTACCCCTTGAAACCTGAAGAAATCAGAAACTGTAAGTGCAAGGAACTTATTAGTGCAACATCGATCTTATCACACAAGAGCATCTTTGGTATGTGAAAGCCAAGCTTCCACTCATAGCTTCTGGCTGGTGGTTCCAGGCCCTTAATTTACCCACTGACTTAAAAACTTCACAAAAGCTCTGTGCAATGGTGATGGATGCAATAAGGGAAAGGAAAAAAGCCAGGATTTGATAAGAAATATGGTTTGAATTGCTTTTACTAAAGCACAGACAAATGTTTTGCCAAAGCAAGGCAGAATTAACCTACAGCCAGTTTTTAAGATACCCCAAGTTACAAAACAGTACTCGACCAGCAAAATTTCATCTTCAGGTTACTGGCATCTCAGTGCCTGGAAACTGATTAGATGCAAATATAGATACAAATAGCTTATTTTCATTGCAAGAAGCAAAAACAGTTTTATGCGAATTAGTGGAGTTTCTTGAAATTATTCCAATTTCTGACAGTACAAAGTAGTATTTATAACAACAATACATAGTATTTGCAACACATAGTGTTTGTAACACAGTCAGTTTTGCTGTGAATTTGTCGAGTAGGTTATGTGATAGGAAGACCAAGGAAAATATATCTGTATTGATTTGACAGGCACAGATTTTTCCACATTCCATGACTCCAATTATTTCACTTGCATGTAATCAGAATGAAAAAGCCACAGAAGACTAAAAATTGACTAAATACTAACATCTTCTAACAATTTTGTGGAGTGTCTCTCTATGATTATAAATCTTAGTATCACTTCAGTGTTTAACAACTGGGGATTGTGATGGTAACATACAATTATTGGTTCATTCTGGCTTGTGGTACCATATAGTTGTGGTACACTCTGGTCTAACTAATGTTGCCTTCCCTGCATCTTAATTTTTTGCTGTTGTAGTTTTTACACTACTGGTTGCTGAATGTGTGGAACCCTCAGTATTTTAAGCCCTAGATAGAAAACTAGAATATCTCAAGTTTGAAGGAAACCATAGGGATTGAGTCCAACTCCTATACAGACCATTTATTTATATAATAGTCTTGATTCTGTACTTTCTCTCTTCAGTAGGTGATGCAGTTTCTTTGTAGTGGAAAGGACCTGTAAATAACAGAGTTGTCTAGGCTCATTCTCTAGACAGAGCACACTACCCTCCTGCATGAATGTGCACATGGTTCACACTATGAAGAGGAAATATAAGCAGTCCACATACGCTGCACCACTAGCTGTTGATCTGACCATGTGGGAAGGAGCATTGCAGGTGACAGGAAATTAGAGCTGAGTGATAGTGGTACAACACTGCACAGGATGGAGCTTTGTAACCAGGAGACCAACAATAAGGCTCTGCAAGACCCTCCAGCCTTAAGAGATACCAGCGCTCTGCTCCTGCTGCGCTCCAGCTCCCCAGTGCAGCACTCGTGTGGACCATGCTGTCTCCACTGGGCTTTCTGCTGTGGTACTGAGCATGGAGCCCCAGGGCCACCACACCCTGCTTCAGCCCCAGACATGGGAAAAGATGTGTGCCACTGAGTCAGCCACTCACTCTGGCCTTTAGCTTAAGGCCTGCAAAATAAAAGGTCTCTCCAGTGTGTTGACAGCTGGATGTGTTTTGGTTATGACTACCCTTCAGCATCACACTGCTTCTGTGATTATTCTGATGAGATGACGCTAAAAAAGCCCTGACTACAAACAGCTTTGTAAAACCAGAATGCCCCTGCCGCACAGCCCTGGGTAACTACCATCATTCATTCTCAAAAACTAGCTTCAGACAGCACTATCTATGTTTGATAAACCCTTTCTGAACATCAGGATTTATTCTTGGGAGCACACAATACTCTGGGTCTGTATTAAAGAATTCATTGTTGGAGTCCAAATGACTCAATAAATATTTCCCAATCTTCATCTTGTCATTTTAGAAGAAATAATGTCAATTACACAGATAAAACACTTCATCTTCCTATGGTTAATGAGCCATACCCTGCACTGAGACTAGAAAAAGGGCACCATGACACTCGACATTGCACGCGATTTCTTCAAGTTCACCTCTACATAGGGGTGAGTGGCACAGCCACCCCTTCCCCACAAGTGTGGATCCCTGTTGAGCTTCATGCTGAAGTTCTTTCCCCATCTTTCACCTCTGTGGGAAGCCAGTGTGGGAGGTTCTAGTGTGCTACAGTTGAACGTGCCTGCTATCTGCAGCAAGATCTACCTAGTATTTGTTTCCTGAACTACCTCTGGTATTACTCAGCCTGACCCCTGCCTGGTGGAAATAAGCATATGGACACGAGGGAGAGGGCTGAATATCAGAGAAGGAGAAAGAGAAAAGAAAAAGGAAGCCAGGAAGGAGGGAGGAAAACAGGATGTAGGAGAACTGAAGGAGGAAAAGATGAGAAGAAAGATTAATGAATGGTAATAACAATATAAGGAAAAAAGCCTGTAAGCATGATTAAGCATGAAAGGAGCCTGAAAACATGTATGCATGATTATAGAAATACATGTAACCTTATTGGTTTATGCAGAGTTCTGCATAAATGTGTAAGTCTAATTAAAAATGAGAGAGGAGGGAGATAGGTAACCCCCTTCAGAAGGAAAAGGATATTGGAAAGTTTCCTTGCTCATGGGCTGCCTTACACTAATTCTTCTTTTCCTCAGCTATTCCAGGAACTTACACTGTGGCCATTACTTCTATTAATTTTGGGCTCCTAAGCTTTGTAAACCAGGGGAATGACTTCACTGTACAGACAAGAGGAGAACTTTGGGCCACACTGAAATTTTACCATCTCTAATGAAGAAGGTTGAAATAGTGACAGAAGCTTTACAGCACAACACAGACAGAAACAAGACACTCCATCTTGGGGAGATGATGACACATACCAGCTTCTAGGCTTGTTATTGATGTCCTATCAGATACAACCACACCAGATTATCCTGGCAGGAATGGTAACAAGCAGGACAGAAGGTGCAAACAGTCATTTTAACTCACCGCAGGAATACATGAACTCACACACCACACATTTTGAGGATGCTATCGTGTGGAAGGAGAACCTATCAGCTAAAGAGAGGCATGAAGCATTCGTAGCCTTCTCAACACAGGCCTGCCCCACACATCTGTATCTATTTATAATATATAATCATATTTGATATAATATAAAAAATTATTATATGTTATAATATGTAAAATCTAAACCATAGATAATATAATGTAAAGTATATGACAAAATATATATGAATAAGCAATTACACAAATTTTTTCATATACAATATACAGTATACATAATCTACTAGACTACATATAATGCAATATAATGTAACATATATTGTATATGCTATATAATTCACAATATTCAATATTTAATATACATTTATATATGCAACAAGCTACTTTTTGAAAACAAAGGACTGAAGCTCAGACAAGTATTTATTTGGCCTCCACCTACTTAAAATGCTGGTTTTGCTGCCCGAGCACCAGACTCAGGAAAAGAGAAGAAGGAATAAAGGTCAAGAACTTCTGAACTGAAGTCCTTGAAAAGCAGACTCCTGAAACCACAATGACTCTGAGTAAATGTCTTGTCTGAATGCTAATTCTTGCTACTGAAAAAGTACATACAACATCAACAATAGCAACAAAGGAAAAACATGCATGCTTTAAACAAACAAACAAAATCATTCCAAAACCACCCTGAAACCTATGTGGCGCTGGAGTACAATTACTTGGCTAGATATTTCCAAGGAGCAGTTTTTGTCAGCCACTGGCTGGGTTACATTTTCTCAAATAAATAAATTATATGTGTATGACTTTCTATCATTTCATGAAAACAAAGTTATATAAAAGCTGGTTATTTGCAGCATAACCTTTCTGAAGAAGCCTCAGCTGATGTCGGGTAATTATTTGTCACCCGAATCTAATACTTTCCTCCCAGTGCCAAATAATTTTCATGGGATCTTCAGGGTGTGATGTGGATCAGAAATACATTTGCCATCCATCACTGCTGAAAATCACTGGAGCTGGATCCATCTGCCTATGTTTACCCAGCAACCAGAGTCGCGTTGCTAATGCGAAGGTCGCCCCATGTGAACCCATCAATCAGCAAGCTGGTGTTTTCAGCCATGTACCAATATAAGGAATAAGTCTGAGGGAACAGCTTTTAACCCTTCACTGTTTCTAAATGGCCACATACATCTTTTCTTCATGGAAGTGATTTTCAAAGTCACATCCAAAGTGACCTTCAGTATGCAATTTAAGTGTAGTACCTACCAGACCTGCTGCTACCATTCAAAACTGTAATTAACCTGCTGAGTACATCACAATGTAGAGAGTGCAGCTAACCCAGCTAAACTGCTAGATTTAAATTTCAAGAAAACTCCTCAGCGTATGCTCAGCTATACTAAGAATACTGTTTAAACATTTCAACACAACCAGTATGTTACATTTAATGACAAATCACTTTTGATTTTCTGTGAGCTTTAAATGGTGTCTGTATTTGTTTATTTTTGTATTTTTGAGAGGTCTATGTCAAGATTACAAATGTAGTCAGCTGCTCAGTCATACTTTAAGGTAATGTGCTATGTGCCTTTTGGCTTTGTACAGAGCCATGCCTTCATGCTCTTTTTGTGATTAAAGCTAACCAGGCTAATTAATTCAGAAAAACATTTATATTTCTAAATTGTCTGCAGACAGACTGGGATTTCCAGTAATTTCTTTCTTGTCTGAAATCATTCAATGGATGCTTTGTCCAAGCATACCTCAAACTGTAAACTCTTCCTAACTGACCTGTAATGATTGATCCAAACACCTCATGTTCCCAGTAGTGGGCCTGGGAGAGTTGTCTGTCTGTGTGTGGGTTGGAGCCCTGAACAGGGAAGAAAAGGTTTTGAAAAAGGTATGTGGTACAAAGATTAACAATTGGGAGACCTGAAGTAGCTTATCTTGGAGCTTGTGGAAAATTAATGTGTTTGAAAAAGACACGATCTTCATGTACCACTGAAGCGTATCTAGCTCTGGGCAATAGTTCAAATTAGTAACTTTAATTTCCAAAGTGGTTCAGGTCAGATAGTGAAAAACATCAGTGGGAGTTCATTTTGATGGGGCACAATCTACTTCTTCTAGGTGGACCCTGCCTGGATACTGACTTCATTTTAACCCTATAAAAGTGGCCCGAAGCATTCAGCTCAGCAGGTAAGATGGCCATGATTATAGCACGAGGTAATAAAAGCTGGGCTTTTAAGAAGTTCAACCCTGCTGGTTCCCAGTCTCTCTGTGGGGAGACAGCTACGAAATAATGCACAGCATTTCCCTATGCATCCTAGATTATTTTACTCCTTGTTTTTCATTTATTTGGCTGCTTTTTTTTTTTTTTTTTAATAAAATTGTTTCCAAGTATGTACTCTTGAACAGGGTTTATAATACAAAATGAAGCAATCCATCTAAAGCAGCTTTGTTTTCAAAACCAAAACAGTTTTTAGATGTTGCATGTTTTTGAAAGGTTCCAAGAAGTAAGTGTTTTACAGCATGTTTTTGCAGTGTCTGCCACTCATGCTTGAGGAGATCATCTTACATCAATTCTCGCCTGTATCAATCCTCTAAAGCATTGCAATGGGGAGCAATTTTGACTCCTTAAGTGTTTTGTTGCTTACACAAAATCCAGTGACAAGTCATCAGAATGCCTGTGATGAGACGGTCATCTCAGCAGTTTTCTGCAGCGGCAGAGATGACAGTGTGAGGTGCTAATACAAGTCAGTGATTAATGGGATATAAGAACCTAGATAGACTAAATTGGGTTAGGCATGCATATGCTTTATTTAAATTAAAACCATCAAAAAAACCCTAAAATCTTAAATCCTGTGCTTTGTTGCTTTGCGAGAGGCACCAAGCTGCTTCAAGTCACTCTCTGACTTTCTAGTGACAGGGAGCTTTCACTCAAAGAAGTCTTACATAGCTTAGCAAATCATGGTCTCTGGACCTGAACTCTTTCTGTCTACTACCTGTTTTATACCTATTACTGAAGCAGCAAAGACAGATAGAGGAGCCAGCAGCAGGTTCCAGGGTGACCCTGGCCCTAGCCATATCCCATGTTACACTGGTGTAGGCAAAAGTGGGATTTAAAATCAACCAACCCATGTAAACAATCACTCCTGATCCAGTAATAATGTGGTCTATATGGTGATAGCTCCAGGTGGTGAAGAACTGTTGCTGTATTTTTTGTTCAAAAGCGATGAACAAATATTCATCAGTGGAGAATATCAGCGCTACAATAACAGCAGTAGCTCAGTGTAGTACTATTAAAACCAATCAAAATTCAAGCTGTATCACAGATGTACTCACTGTGCCTCATTTTTCCATGGATGAAATGAGGCTGCAATGCTTAACAGAGTTTGAAGTTTCTAGGAACCTGTGGTAAAGAATGTGGGAACCCATGGCTATGTGTTACCATGCACTGGAACGTCCAGTGATCTCCTCCTTAGAGACACCTCCAAAGTTTTTCCTTCCTTGTAGGCCACTAAGATGGTCCTCTTAGGAGTTAGAATTTCCTGTTCTCCTGCCAGCTCATACATCAACCTCAACAGAGCCGGGTCCATGCAAGCACGGTTGAAGCTGCTTCTTCCTTCATGAAATAAAGTGCAATAGTAGATGGGTATCTTCCTATTATTTCTGTGGGCACTTCAATCTGAAATACTATGAGGTTTCATTAAAAAGAAAGCACCTGTGTATTTTCTTGTTGGTGCCAAATCATGCTCTCTCCTTTCCTCACGATGCTTAAATACTGAGTAACTTTCATGGAATTGCTGAAAAAAAGGATTATGAAAGATGAGTGTGTTGCCTCACATGCAGCTCGTCACACAAGTGCTTTGGCCTTTAGATACTTCTCCCCTTGCCTGCTTCGAGGTCTTGGCAAGTCACTGCCAAGTCAGAGCCAACATGCTCTAACCTGACCAGGAAATTACTGAGGGGCCTCTTCAGAGAAACATGGCTTAGGTAGAGAAAGAAACACATCTGTGAGCACCTTGGCTGGATATCTGTACTGTGGCTAATACAAAGAAGTTCACGGATGTGGACAAGCTTCCAGTTTAGTGCAGAGACCACACTGGCAGGGCTTTGTGTGAAGCACAAACCAGCAACAAACTAGCAGGTAGTGCCAGGCATCTGAACCGAGGCACTGGTACACTGCCAACACTTCAGCAAAGGTCTCCTGCAAAGCTTTTTTACCACAACTGGAAAGAGAAACAAAACTATCTGTGAACGTACTACTGCTGAGCTCCACCTCACTGGCAGTGCGCACAGGAATGCTCAGAAGATGTGCAGCAGTGCAGCTTAGGCTTGAGTACATTGAAGAAAGGTTGATAAATTAAGTCCACTTCCTACTGCTCCAGCATGTGAATTTTAACCTGGAGCTCTGTGCTGCCCTTCAAGCACCCCCTTCCTGGATAGGTATGATGAGCATCTTGGGAGCAGTGCTGGATGCCCTTGATGAGGACCACATTGGGGTGCCTCAGGTCAGTGTGGAGGTACCTCAGCACAACTGCAGGACAGCTCCCACCGTATCCCGGCTACCATGATGCCCTTTTCAGCCTGGAGGGAGGAGGGCAGTAAAGGAAAGAGACAGCAAAAGGAACATTTAGAAATGAATTGGTTAAAAAGTTGCTCTCCATGTGAACCTGTCAATCTTCTGCAGAGGATTAAGCCCACTGGGGTGAGGAAGCCCAGGCGTACACACATACACTTTCACATAGTGTCACTAAGGCCTTGCGGTTAATTTTAGCTCTGAAATCTGACAGAGAAAAATTAGAGGGGAGAGGGACAGCTGCGGGATCCTGGGGTGTAGGCTCTGATTTCCAATGTAATCTGCAGCCCACCAAAGATCTTCACTTTGGAAAAATACAGTTCAGCCATTTCTAGTCCCTGCCTGCTGCTTTTCCATTGCCTCATGTGTGCCGTGAGCCCCTGAGCTGCTTGCAGCATCCCCATAGCAGCAGCCTGGCCCATGTTAAGCAAGAGTGGCTTGTGCCGATGAAACACACACACAAGCTGGGATTGCTCAGACCTCCTTCTTGTCTTTCTACTCTGCTTCTCTTCCTGGCTTGTTGCAGGAGATGAGTCAGGAAGACTAGTGTTAGTTTCTCCCTTCCTAGGTCTGCCTGCAAATCTCTCGCCAGCCTGGAAATAAAAAGAGGTTGGCAAGTTCACCCTTTTCCAATCACACAATCTATTTGGCTCTTCTGGCCTCCAGAGCCAGAGCCTCCAGAAACAATCCTATTGCTCCCACATGTTGAGGATAAAGATAGTACAAGGTCTTAACATTGCATCTGCCTCCCTTTGGAGCATGGGAGACTTCAGGGGGTCTTGCTGCTCATTCTGAACCTACTTGCTGGCTTACAAGTAATGACATGATATTAGAAACTACCATGGAGACCCCATAAAGTGACTACAATGTGATCTGAAAGGCTGAGTCTGAAGATTGGACAAACCTGGGGTCACTGTGTTTAGGAGTGGTACCTCTGGTCTTGGTTACAATGATCTGAGAGAGTTTTTAATGTACACAGGCAAATAGCTCCTCAGAGATCTAAAGTACAGACGGGAGCTGGGACCAGATCTCCACTACAGGGTCAACGCCATTCTTGGATGAAATCATAACTTTTAATGCATCTTGGAAGGACAAAGGTGCTCCAATGAACTGGAAAATATTTGTGATGTGCCAATGCTTGAAAAGTAAATGTGGTGGGGAATTACAAGCTTAGTTTGACAACAACCTGAGGGAAAAATCATGTCCTGGCTGATCAGAAGATGGAAAATCCTACACAATTTTAATAACTTTTTTAAGTAAGGAATCTTTCATGGCAGTTCCTTCTTTAGTATTACCATTGTTTAGCAGTATTTTCCAAGGAAGATTAATTTAAAACATCCATACCAGCTTAATGTCCCGCTGTACTACTAGACACGTATTAAGTGTGATTCATCTTCAGCCTAAGAATGGAATGGAAACCTTGCACAAACCAAGACCCAGACTCTGCCAGAGCTCATGAGAAGTTCAGTACAGAAGCTCAGTGCAAAATAGCATATTCATTTGGAAATCTTTGACAAATTATTTTTAAGTTTTATAATTCTGGTTAAACAAATTCGTATTTCCCCATTCATATCTACTCATCCAGAGTACACTACAGTGCTTCATTTGGGTAACAGATGCAGCCAAGCACAGTCATAGAATCACTTAGTTTGGAAAAGATCTTTAAGATCATTGAGCCCAACCGTAAACCTAACATTGCCAAGTCCACCTCTAAACCGTGTCCCTAAGTGCCACATCTACATGTCTTTTAAATACCTCCTGGCTGGTGACTCAACCACTGTTTGGCTAAGGCAGCAGATAACTTTAGGACATAGGTGAAGCAGCTGAATGCATTATCAAACCCATTTCCTTCAATGAACCTTTCAGTAGAGCTCAGCTGGAATAGCATTAAACAGAGCTAACCTGCTGCAATCTAAACCAGGAAGGTTAGCTAAATTACCTTTACCAGTTGCTTGAGCAGTAACAGTCTGATTTTGCCCTCACAGAAAGATCCAAGGAGCTGGTTTCCCAGCCCTCTGAAGCAGACAGTAAGCATCAACATGGGTGCAAAGGTAGACCAGGTTACTCAGAGCCTTGTCTAGCCTGTTATGAAAATCTCTAGGGGTGGAGATCATAGAAAGGCCTGAGATGACATTTCTCCCTTCACAAAATACCTGCTTGGCTCCTAAGAATGAAATCTTGTTCATCCGTGAACTCATTTATATCTTCTTCTCTATTCTGGTGGCTTTGAAAAACAATTCCTTCCCTGTTAGCCCAAGCTAACCTAACACCACTACCTACGTAGGTTTGCAGGTCCCACTGGGTGTACACGTTAACTCCAGGCCAAAAGTCTTATTCCAGTTTTGACTGCATAGCTAGGTGATGGCGGATGGCACACACCACCTATCCATACAGTTCCAGCTTCAATGCAGTCACCATGATAGCTAGCCAGTTAGGTGGTTTCACCTCTCAAGAATGCTTTGGGGTTGCCAGGTGGAGGCTCTAGTGAAAGGCAAAACACCATGAGCCTGATTCTCCATTAACTTACTTCTTCATGTCATTGAGGAGAAAAACTGCTCAATGCATAAAGACAGCCTAAGTGAAGCAGAGAATCTGGTGCTCTAGGACTTCTATTAGCGCCACTGAGCCATGCACAGGGTTCTCAGAAAAGCAAGTCTGTGGTGGTCCTGAGGCAAATCAGGGCTGTGCATGGATGTGCTATTACATTGCATTGAAACACTGCTTTGGAGTTCTGAGTTGGTGGGCAACGTTGAGACTATGTCCAGAGCGCTGACAGACCCTGTAGCCACAAAGCTGCTTAAGCACTTGCTGTTTTCTCCATCAGGGCAGAAAGTGCTCCCTGTTTAACTGTTTACACCACAGCCTGGAGAAAAGGTAGTCTGAGAAGTTACTGAGTATTGTAACACCATAGTTATCCCACAGTTCAGCTGCCCTCTTTTCTTCTTGCCTCTTTTTCCTTCTCTTCCCCTCAACCTCTGCATTCTCCTGGGTTACCCACCATCCATTCATTTTCTCTTCATGGTATCTTTTTCTCTTATGCCTCCTTTTTTACTCCCTTTCTTCAAACCACTTCTCCTCCCCTCCCCCGTCCTGCCTTTTCTGGCAGAGTTTTGGACTCTGAGTTCAGTTTTATTCTTCCCTGGAGAAATGACTTAATGGCTTGGCTCTAATGAGCAGTTTGCTAACTGTGAGCCCTTAGTCTGTGTGGAGATGTGCATGCCAGTAATTGGGAGCCCCATTTTTCTTCTGCTTTGCTTTTCTTCTCCCCCCTCCCTTTATTTTCTCCAGTCTCATTTAGCCATACGATGGCTGATGAGAGCAAAGTCAGACTACTTGGTAAGACCTTCTGTATTAGATCACTGCTGTTCAGGCACTCAAGAGAACAAGCTCAACAGCTCAGGGAGCACGGACTGCCACAGGAATGAGCCTCCCGAGTATATATAAGGTTTCCCCTGTGGGGATATTTTCACGTTTATTTTGCAAGCAGATTAAGCTGCCCATGGATTGCACATGCTCTGCAGTGCGGACACTGCTCCGGATTGCCATCTGTGGAGGCATGTGTCAGCTGAGCCCTGCTTTCCCAGACCTGTGGTTGGCTGAAGCCTGTCTGTTCACCAACAAATTTCCAATGTTCCCAGCTCTGACCAATTCCCCTCCACCTCATAAACACAGGATTTCTCTAAATTTTAAAGGCCCCTGAGTGCCCTAACTTGATCTGTTCCGTTCAACCACTTCCTGTAAACAGACATTTATGGTAATTTTAGAGGCCACCAGGGCCTCTTCTCTATTCAAAGTGAACCTTTGCTCTCAAATGTCTAGACTTTGACCTCCTCTTTCTCCAGCTTTCATGCTCAAACTCTGTTGTGCTTCACTGTTTGCCACTGAAGTGCCTGATCCAGCCCCTCTGGTTCTCTCTTGCAGTCTCCACAGCTACTGATCACCCTACTTGTGAGAAGACACCATCAGAGTGGTAGTCAGCAGGATTTCCTTGTGCAAAGTAGTCACAAAGCACCCCACCAGCAAGAGGCCAAGCTTCAGTGCACTACAGATCTCCGTAAAACACAGGATGATGAATGCAGAATGGATCTTGGCTGCAGCTTTCAGACAGTGACAGACTTTTAAATTCATTTTAGTGCTTGAAAAAGCTCAAGAGCATGAAGTTTCATGATGAAAGACCCACTGATGTTTACAAAGCTGGAGTTCACATGTAATCAAATGATACTAGTGGTGTTTACATGTCTTTTGGATGACCTTTTCAAAGTCACCTAGTGGCTGCTGCCCCGTAATGTAGAGCATCCTCTTGCCTACTTTCTTGGGATCCTCCAGGGCCTAATGCTTGGTGAAACTGCATGTGCATCACCCAGATGGCTGGCCACAGTTGCAGCACCAGCACCAACAGCCATCCACAAAATCTAGCTAGCCTTTGTTCACTGCTATTTACGCCATGGTTGTGTCCAAGTCTCTGATTCATTGTCTAGTCTGGAAGCCATATGGAAGACCTTTATTCTGGGGGCGTTCCATGAGCAGTACATGCCAGCAATCAGTATTTCTTTAGTGCACAGCCTGGGCTCTGTCTTGAAAGTACAGTTTTTCCTGGGGTCATTCAATACCACGTTGTCCCTTCCAAGCTGTAAGTTGATAAGAAAATCTAAAGCACATCATTAATAGAATACATCATTGAAAACATTGCAATCAACCTTTTAGGCTTGCAGACTAACAGTGGTCAGTTAGGACTATAAAGTCCCTTATACTCATACTTGTCTCTTCAAATTTAACCAAGATATCAGTGATAATCTCAGGAGACAGCCAAATCTTTTGTTCTAGTGATTCCACATCTGAGGGCTACCTCATCTCAGACTGCTGCTGCTGTTGGCAAGTATTCTGTATCTCACTATCTTTGGGAGTTGGACAAGGTGACTATGGTCCTCCCAAAGACTCAGCCCATCAGAGGTGATGACCTCATATCATGATTGGTTTAAAAAGCATAGTTTTCAAGAAGGGGAGGTAGTTTCCATCACCATGAATCTCGTATTTCTTAATTTTCCCCCTTTATGTGCTTTTTTTCACTTTTGCAGATCTCTAGTATCTCTGACATCAGCTTCTAATTGCTTGGAACAGTCTTTTCTTTAGTTTTCTACTCAGCAAAACATCAGAGAGTGACGAGCCATGCTGACAAACTGCAATGTAACAGAGCTAAATATAAGCGAGAGTCTGACTAAGCATTCTTCTTAAGTTATTTTTACACTATTTCCCACCTATCTGTTGTACTGGGAAAACCAGCAATTAGTAGCTCATGTCCAAAGCTTAAATTCACTTGCAATCTCTTGAATTCATGGCTGCAGATTGGCATTAATCTATCAGGCCTCACTGAATCAGCAATGTCATGTTAAAGAAAACTGGATTTGACAGGTGCTTAAATTGCAATAGCACACACTGAGCATGCCTTATGTTGGTCAGAATAGTAGCACAAAACGAGTACAGAGTGTTTTTTGCAGGTGACACTACCATTTGCTTGCTTTTCCCCATGAAGCAGTTATCATTTTGCCAGGGGAAATGTCTCCCTGCTCTTTTATACTTTCTAAAGGCTTGGATTTTTTTTTTTCTGTAATGCATTAGAACTCAACAATCTCACACCTTTAAACAAAATTCCATCTTGTAATGAGATCTTACTCTCAAATTGATGGGGGGTGGGGTGGTGGGGTGTGTGTTTCTAGCTATTCTCAGCTAGTAGCTTGAAGCGGTAGCTCTAGCAGTTACAGCCTGTGTTTCATCTAAGAGCTACCATGGGTTTGGTTTTACCTTTATTTTAAACAAAGCGCTCAACAGCTCAATGTCCAAGTGGAGTCTGGTAACGAGTGGTGTCCCTCAAGGGTCAGTGTTGGGGCTGATTCTGTTCAACATCTTTGTCGGTGACAGGGACAGTGGGATTGATGCACCCTCAGCAAGTTTGTAATGACACCAAGTTGTGTGGTGCAGTTGACACACTGGAGGGAAGGGACGGATCCAGAGAGACCTTGACATACTTGAGACATGGTCAACGCCAGCCTCATGAAGTTCAACCAAGCCAAGTGCAAGGTTCTGCCTCTGGGTCAGGGCAATCCCAGGCACAGTTACAGGATGGGCAGAGAAGAGATTCAGAACAGCCCTGTGGAGAAGGACTTGGGGGTGTTGGTAGATAAGAAACTGAACATGAGCTGGCTTCAGACTGTGCTTGAGCCCAGAAACCACCCATGTGCTGGGCTGCATCAAAAGAAGCAGCAGGCTGAGAGAGGTGATCCTGCTCCTCTTCTCTGCTGTCATGAGACCCCACTTGCAGCACTGTGCAGTTCTGGTGTCCTCAACATGAAAAGGACATGGAGCTGTTGGAGGAAGTCCAGAGGAGGCCAAGAGTATGATCAGGGGCTGAAGCACCTCCCGTAAGAAGACAGGCTGAGAAAGTTGGGGCTGCTCAGCCTGGAGAAGAGAAGGCGGTGTGGAGACCTGAGAGCAGCTTCCATTGTCTGAAGGGGACTACAAAAATGCTGGAGAGGGACTCTTCATCAGAGACTATTGTGATAGGACACGGGATGTTGGGTTCAAACTGAAACAGGGGAAGTCAAGGTCAGATATCAGGAAGAAGTTCTTTGCTGTGAGGGCTGTGAGGTACTGGCACAGATTGCCCAGAGTAGCGGCAAATGCTCCATCCCTGGCAGAATTTGAAGCCAGGTGGGGCAAAGACTTGGACATGGTCTAGTGTGAGGTGTCCCTGCCCATGGCAGTGGGGCTGGAACTGAGTGATCTTATGGTCCCTTCTAACCCTAACTCTTTTATGATTCTATAAAGCAAATATCCTGTATCCTATGAAGTTCTGAACTTTGCTCCACTGTTCTTCTATTTAATGTTTTAAAACATCTCTGGAACCACTGAATCTTTCCCAGATTTGTCTTCAGTTTTCAAAATGTACTCTTGTACCTAAAAAACAAATGTGTGTATTGTACAGCATGAGAAGTTACCGGGTCCCTTTTGGCAATGTTAGGAAGGTTTTATTGTGAGTTCAGCTAACACTGGCCTCCCATAAATAAAGTGAAATTTTGCACCTCTGGACTAGGGCCAAAGCTGCCTTCTCAATTAGAACATGCTGACTCTCTGGTTTTTTTTTGTGTGTGTGACATACAAGCCACTGGTCTCCAACTCAGACCACACTGGTATAGGAAAGCCGTACTGACAGCCCCCTCAGAGGCATCTGTGGACAACTTGTTTTTTGCATTTACTGTCATGATCCCTGGGAGTCCAGTGTCTTCCACTAACCCCTTCAGCTTTGCCAGCTGATGGAAGCTTGCACCCTGTGTCTTCTGCGCATCTCCCAGTGGTCACTTCCTACATTCTCATCTGAGCTTCATGGGCATCACCCTTGGTTACTTTCTCTCAGCCTTCTTCCATTGCAAGTGCTTGTTGATCTGTCACACTCTGCATGGCTGTGATCTACAGTGCTACTTCAAGTAAATGAGCTAATTGCAAACTTTCCTATGCACTACACTGGTCCAATGGGTTTCTCTGTGATTTCCTTGTCTATTGGGGCAAGTTGCTACTTTAGTATCTCCCCCCCCCCCCTTTTTTTTACACCACCAAAAATTCATATTTGTAATTTTTCTGTTTTACTACAACAGCAAGAGCTCTTTCTTAAGGTGCCTGATGATGTGGTCTTGCTTTTCTACTGTTTCTGTTCAGGCCAAGGTGATATGCAGGACCTATTAACCTCTTTATCACTTACAATTCACCACACTGTCTTAGTGGGACACTTGGAAAACTAAACACAGCCCAAATCACAGCCCAGAGAAGTGGTGAATATTACATCCCTGGCAGTGTTCAAGAGCCGGGTTTGACAGAGCCTTGAGTGGCATGAGCTAACGTGAGGCATCCCTGCCCATGGCAGGGGGTTGGAACTTAAGGTCCTTTCCAACCCTAACTGTTCTATGATTCTATACTTTCAGCCCTAGTCTTTACTGTGCTGACAGATTCACCATCTTCTTGAAGATGTCCTCCAACTCTTTCTCAGTGTCTTGATTTCTCCCTTCTTCAATAAAGACATCTTTTAAAGACTCAAGGATCAGACTATCTTTAATCCAATAAAGGTTGCTCTTCCCCTTTGTACTTTCAAAAACTTCAGATTTGTAATAAAAATCAAGCTCATGTGTGTATATTTCTCAGTGAAGGTAAAACCACTACATTTTTACTGTCACCTATGTGTAGATAATCTTTGACAGTTTGTGTCCAGTACAAAGGTATAAGAATCATTTACTGGTTGGTAAATCCATTCATCTTAATCTACAGCGAGAACAGCCACTGGTCCTATGAAAAAGCCATCTGTGTAGTGCTACTGCTATCTTCTCATTCATACAGTGAATGCTTTGTTGGAATATGCACTGCTTAGCTAAGTGGTAGAAGCTGTTGCTTTTGCATATTTTCCTCTTCCATCAGAAAAAGACTGGTGCAGTATGCACTTTGTTAAGCTGGTTTTGCTCAGCTCTGGCTGAACACTGCATACCTTTCTGCTTCTGCCCATTTCTTTCTCCACTGTAGTTGAAATCTCCGTGATGTTGTATAACCTCCTTCCCTTCCTCCTCTCCAGCATCACGCCACCCTCCCAGTATCACATTTTGCACACATGTCTACAACCTAAACAATCTGCATGTGCAGAGTCCTCACTGAGGGTTTGATGATCTGTACTCTACCATATGGTTTTCTTTCTCTGTTTAATTACATTCCAGAAAACATCCAGCCAAAGAATTACAACAAAAGTAGTCAACAAAGCCCTCTTCTATCCATAAACACCTCTGATGTGTATTAAATTGCTTGTCTGGCTGGTTTTCATCCTGAAAACTACTTGCTTTGCAAGCTCACTTTCAGTAGTCTATGCTTGTTCACTGAACGAGGGTATTTCCAATCTTTGAATGGAACTTTCTGAACTTCCTATAAGGAAGGATAGCAAAGCAGTTTCAAGGCAGAGATGCAAATGCTTCTAGAGAACACTTTGAAACTAATTTCATGACATGTTGATCTTCCCTGGACTTGGTAACTTATCCCTAGGGAGCTCCAGACTGAGTTATGCATATCCCTTTGTTCAGTGTTCACTGCATTTCCCTATTTCCTGTCAATTTTTGTAACTGAAATCTATAACAGTCTTAATGATATTAGCTGCTGTTAAGCCTATCAAACCATGGGGCTTGGAGTTTCTTTCTTAATAATTTGGAAAATTTGATTTAGCTTTTAACATGACAACATCAGCTACAGGATTACTAACTGTGATTCAGTAATTTAGTTACAAGCTGCCACATAGCTATTGCTGATTGTGCTAGCCTTGAAGGATAATGAGAAACTTACTTCTTTCACATAGTAGATTATTTGCAATCTGCTTGAACTTTATAGCATATAATCACTGATCTCAGCCGTATCATGCTCAGATCTGCTTCATGACTACATCCAGAAAGACGTGAAAGTTTTGAAGATAAAAAACAGAAAAAAAAAAAAAGCCCTCGAAGCCAAATAGATTTTTTTTAAGCTGAATTTCATTATTTCTAACACTGTGAGCATTTACTTGAGTGCCCTGAAATTATTCTCGTGTACAAATGTAAATTAGCAAAATTCCTAATCATAACTTAAACTGATCTGAGTTTCTGTCTTGAGATTTTCTAGTAAGATTTGTCACTGCTCTGTTTGTTTTTAATTGATTTTCAACCATCACCACCTTGCAAAGGTATGGGCAAAGGCTTCCAATCCCATTTGTTCTCAGCCATCGTTCACACTGGAATGCCACAGATTTTTACTCTCTTTCACAGGGGAACACTCGTGTCTGAGCAGATCTAAGTAAAACTTTATGGTGCCTAAAGCATCTCAAAGCAACTTTTGTGTCAAGCAGAAAGGCTGACTCTCCTCTAATTCCTGTAAACTCAGGCATTAAATTCCAATTTTTTTAGCAGCAATAAAGACAACTGAATTACATTTGATTGTCCCTCCCAGACTGCTCAGCGTACTGTAGGATGACTGGATCATTCCCGTCTCAAACCTGGTGGCTCAGAGCATTCTCCAGTGGGCTGTATACCTTGTCTGCAGTCTGGTCACAGCTTCCTCTCCAACCTACTGTCAGATTTCATTGTAAGTCATATTTCACTTTGAGACAATATGAAGATGGCTGTGCATGCTTTCCAGATTTCCTTTCCAAACCATCACTCCCAACTTCCCTGGTATTCCTGGAGCATGTGCGTAGGATTATAGTCTCAAAGTTGGTACAGTCCCAAAGACCATAAGATGCAATGTGACAGAAAGAACTATAAAGCAATATCTACAATATTTATCTTCTACCATATGTATAAGCCTCTGATATTTTCATTCAATGGTCCAAAGCATGCCTATATTCAGTGAGATTCACAATGGAAGTTTTTAATCCTGTAATATTTTTGAAGGAAGGAGAAGTCTTCCCTAGTGTGCTGAAGAGATTAAGAAAGAAACTGCCTGAAACTTTGAAATAGGATAGCAAAGTGCTGTCAATGAGGATTATGAGATTTTCTACCTTTTAAGGAAATTACAAAATGATTCCTTTCTGAAAATTTACTTGTGCTCAAATGCATAATATTAATAACACGTTTCAAGCTGGAGCTATGAACTGCTACATACGAGTACCTCTGTCCAGCTACATTTAAACGCTAGGAAGGTTTGAAAAAACAATACCATAGATGAGACATGAAATTACTTCCCCAAAGCCATAAGCCTACTCCATAATATTATTACAATCACATTTTTAAATCTTTATTGAATCTCTTTAAGGATGTAAGAATTTACATGGACACAAAATTAGGATCTGCTGATGCAATATTAACCTGTGACTGCAAACTCATTTTCCCATAGGACTGCTACCTCTATCAGCTTACAAGAAGTCCCCAAGGCCCCACCTCAGGAGGAATCCAGGCTGAGCAGTGATAGGAGCTCATGCAGGATGCTCACTTCATCTGCTGCAAGAGCTGTTGAGTGCAAAGCAAAGGAAGGAGACAAATATAACAAGGCATCCTTTATACATTGTGCATTTTCCTAAGTCACAAGAAATAATGAAGAAATTTAAACAAAGGGCAAAAAGCTTCCCTTTTTCCAGACCAGAAGAAGTTTTTTCATTTCTAGACCAGAATTTCTAGTTTATCATTTCAGTTTACCATTTGAACTGTGGGCTTGTATCCCCACTTGCTCCTCTGTTTCCCCCAGTCCTGCTCCACACCCTGAGTCCTGCTTCTGGAACCATCTCTATTCTGTCTGCACAGCAGGGATGAGCCTGTGGGCACACCACAGGCTACGTCTAGACTAACTGCTATGCTGAAAACTGCCTGCTTCACCCCATCACTGGAAAGACCAGCAAGGAAGCTGGCAGAGGCAAAAGGGAATAAAGTAGGGGAGAGTGGAAGGAAAAGGGGGAAACCTTTGTTCCAGCCAATCTGCGACACTGGAGCTAAGGGGCCAGGAGCATGCCCAGAAAATGTTGTGCCTTCAGGAGACAAAGCTGCCAATGTCTCAAAAACCTCCTGTTCAGGAAGCACAGAATTGCTAAATTAGGGGCTAGTATGTTTGTGAAACTTATAAGGATTTTCACAGCATTGGGAAAAGCACATAACATATATAAAGGCACAAGCCCTATGCCAAATATTCAGACCTTACTTCAAAGCCAGGATTTTCTTAATGAAATTGCTCTCCCTCTAATCTCATGTTTGGAAACTGTTTCTCCAGTTTAGCTGAAATAGTTGATGAATCCTCCCAAAGTCATCATAAGGTAGACATTTGGCATGGAAATCTTCCCATCTGTCCATCTGTATTTGGCAGAGCATTTCATGGGGAAGTGCTTTAAAAGAGTACAGCTTTGGAAAGTGTAGAACATTGTTAATGCTGAGATGTGTCATGCCACAAGAAGTGAAAATTATTCAAGGAGCTTCACAGGCCTTCATGGAATAATTTGCAAAGCAGGGGGGGAATGATCCTGAAAGCATAAACTTACTTGCTTAGGACTATGAAGAGAGCTAAGAAAGGAGCTTTGAATAGAATTGCTGGGGATGGTTTCCCAAGCCTTTTTTTCCCAATGTATACTAAGTTTTAAGAGCAAAGCCTCCTCATCTTACCTCCTTTCCTAGCCTCTATGACACATGGACGTTGACAGCTGTACATCTTAGTGTGGTTGTTGCTAGGATTCATGCATCTTGTATTTGCATATCTAGAAGAAAGCAATTTCTGCCCAGTGTAGGAATTTGACACTGTAGTGGGATGTCCTCAACCCCACCTACATCTATTATGTCTCTCTTTTTGGAACCATATGCAAATCCTCCCCCTTACATAAAACCTTGCCCTGCTAAGCCTGCAGGTACAGGGCAGCCGTTGCACAGTCCTTTCATTTGGCTGCAAAGACACATTTTGTGACAGATACGCATCCTTCTCTAAACCATGCTTTTGTTCGGGGGAATCAGAGATGGCAGCAAAGACTACTGTGTTCTGCAGAGAGGAAAGAGGAGACAATCTATCCTTCACCAGCAAGTGGAGAAAAGCAGCTTAGCGCAGGGTGGTTTCCTCAAGCAGGGCAAAAAATGCAATGGACTTACCACCATTAGAGTAGCTCTGGCAGGACCTAAAAAGGGGAGTTGCAAGAGTTTGCTAATGCTGCCCTGGTGAGCAAAAAAATCTAACCACAAGGGTTCAGAGAAGGATAAGCAGTCCGGTTCTGAGACTGTTTTGTCTTAGTTTACTTCATTTTAGCCTTTAACAGAAAAGAAAGGTCACCAAGAAAAGACCAAGGTTATAGAAGCTGCAACTTCTGTTGTGCTAGTCAACAGTGTCCTGGAAGGTTATCTCACACAGCCAGCTCGTACTGTGCTTGGGGCTGAGGGCTGGGATAGGTGAGGGTAGCCTCATGGAAGAATGCTGGGAAGAACATGTGCTTACTATTCCTTTTCTTCCACTATTTCTGGCTTTATGTAGGCTATAAAATCACATAATTTAAAGACAGAAATAAACGTAAAGCACCAAAACCTGGATCCAAACTGTCTTTCCAGTCACAAACAGGTCAACACAAGCCAACTGGCATGGCCACCATGCAGCTCCCTGTAGCTCTAATTAGCCACTTCTCTTTTCCAATTTGTTCTGCAAAAAGTGATTCAGAGAATGTCTTTCCCCATGTAGTTATTTATAGTATGTCAACCCAAGCTTGATAGCTAACGAACCTCAGCCTGCACTGAGTCCAGCAAGGGTGATTTCATCTTGTCTTAACAATCTCTTCCCATCCATACCCATTAGATGTCAGGAGTTTGTTTGCACTATGCGTGCCTCTTCTCTGAAGCTGAAACTCTTCTATATGTGTCAGGAGTATGGGAAAACACAAAAGGAATTTTTCTGGCCTGCAAAAAGTGCTAAGCTTAACACAATGGTATCTAATAACAGCCATGCCAGTGTGACTGGCAGCTGGCCAGGGTCCATACTGACTACAGTGCTAAACACAGCAGCACATGCTGAGGCCTCTTTCTTTGGCTAAGTCTGAAGACTTCTGCCTCACACCCAGCCCACATTGCACTTGGCATGAATGAGTGGGGAGACACTGTGAGGTCTGAATATAATGGGATCTCCATCTGCAAGTCTCTCTTTTTCCAGAGTGATCCCCTCCCCCATTCTCTTTTATGCAGATTTAATTTTCTGGAAAGTTCACACTTTCCGTCTCAACAGCCAGGATATACAAACATGAGCTCAGCTTCCACCCCTGACCAAACCTGTTATTGTTGTCATTGCAGAGGAAACCTGGTCAGCTGGGGAGGCATCAGATCAGGGAGCACAGGCATTACCCGCTGTGCCCCACCACCTCTGACAACACTGTCTCCTTGCTGGACAGACTGCCTGGGCATGGAGAGCAGGAGTGAGTGACAGAAGCAGGAAAAGGATGAGGGGATCTGGTCCAGGTTCAGAAAAGTTAGGTATTTCTTTTCAGCAGCTCCCTAGCTTTGGGCAGACTGACATCACCATCTTGTCCAAAGGTCAGAGCCCACCACAATGCAACACCCTTGTTATTCTCCTGATTAAAGCATTTCCTGCTCCTGGAGGACAGGAGGCAAAGTCTCTCTCTCCCATCCTTTGGATGCTTTCCAGTCAATGAAACACTGCATGCTACATGCAGTGTAGCAACGGTGGAAAAATGCCACCAGTGTTTGGAAAAAAGCTAAATTCTCCTTCACTTTTGCCAGAACCAATGCAGAAAAGATGAGCTGGAGCTGCAAAACTGATGACCCAGTCCTTTTAGATGCACTGGCGAACATGAAAAATCCCTCCAAGCACAAAAGATAGTAAGCAGACAAAACAACGCTTTCCCCAACACTGCTGGGGACGGTTTAGCAACCTAAGTAACTGGTTTGAGGCAGCGAGACTTCAAGGATAGCGGTTTTGAATCCCAGCAGAACCCATCAAGCAGTTTATCCTCAGACAGATAAAATGCCTATCATGTAGTTACTGTGCTCAGATCTTTTCAATGAGGCCTTAGAGGCTGAGCTCATTGCTGGATTTAGGGGAAGCTAAAGACCTCCCGATGCTAGTGGTAAGAGCAGTTTTCCTCAATGTCTCCGGTTAAGGTTTTTTCCAGACTCCCTTCTGTGCAGTTGTGTGCTGTCCTGCACAGAGGGGGGCTCTTGTGGCAGGATAGTTACGTGCATATGTTATGCTCTCTGAAGAAAACCCACTCCAGGCATGTACAACGCATTTCTAATCAGATTAAACAGAGAAGATGCTTTAAGATTGAGAAAGCTCAACACAGAAAAGGTTTTCTGGAAAAAAAAGAACCCAAAAATATTTCCTTTCATTTCAGATGAAATGAGCAAGGAGGGAAGAAGTTTTTCCTGCCAAAAAAGCAGACTTTTGTCAAAAAGTCTTTGACTAGAAACAATTGCCACCTGCAGACTGATTTTTAATGAGCAACTTCCCAGATTAATTTAGTGTGGGCCATTTTAACTGTCTTTCCTTGTTTGTTCCCTGTTGTAATGTCATCTTCAGATATTAGATACTTAGGCTGTCACTTCCCACATCTTTTCTCCACCAGAAAGAACTTGTAATAATCCAGAAGCCTGAGAAAATGGAAAATTAGTGGTTTTGACAGGTTTATGTCTATTCTTGAAAGACAAGAATAGAGAAAAAAAATGCATCTATTTCTTTTTGCTTTTGCCTTTGGCAAAACAAAAATAATAAGAAAGATTATTCCTGTGTTTTCTTGCATTTTTTTTGTGTATGTGTATTTCTCATTTTACCCTATTTTTTCTCTCTCACTTTACAAAGGGCAAAGGAAGAGAAAAGAAGCAAGGAGCAAAAATTAAAATGTGGTTTCTCTTTAGGAACCGAATTTACGTTAAACTTCAACATGAAGTGAAATAAAGTAACTAATTCTATTTTTATTTGATTTTTTTTTCTCCAGAAGATGTTGTATGAGAGCTTTGAATAGTTTTTTAAAGAGCTTTTCACTATATGAAGTGTCTTTTTAGTCTAATGTTTCAAAGGCGTACAGCTGGAAACAGGCAATCTCCACACATTTCACCCATGCATCTACGGTAGGAACATATTTTACCAGACATATAAATCCAACACAGGACCTACTAAAAGTCACGGGATAGACATTAATTTACGCCAATAAATAATAAGAAACTGTTTAAAGCGCAACAGGAATTTACCTCAAATAGGAGAGACAGTGTAAGGAAGGAGTGATTTTATTCAGGGAGAGATGGCAAGTTTATCATCATTAGATTTTCTGAGTGCAAACAGGGTGGCAAGGTTGCAGCTCCTCACATTTAAGGACTGTAATAAAGGCTGAAACATTCTCTATAGGAAGGAGATGAAATATCATCAGTGGGTCTTAATAAGGTTGCTCTGAAAAAGAACAGATGGTTTTACACAACGGGACTTGCAGCAAAGCTCAGCAAATGTTGAAAAAAAATCGTTTTGGCTAGAATTTGTGTAACTTTCCAAATTAATTCACTGTGGCCATGCTTACCCTGCTGCTTCATTCATTTCCCATGAACATCAGAGCGATCAGATTTTACCCACACAAATTCCTGCAGAAGGCACATTTTCAGCTTGCTTCCTCACATACTCAGCAGTGATGTATTTTAAAGTTGCCCCGAGAGTTTGCAGTCTGATATGGAACTGGTCTCGGCTTAAGAAAAGCAGGCAAAACCTTCCAAAGCCCCTTACTAGAGCCGTGATGTTGCAGCTTTTCAGCTTATAGGATCTTATGTTACCTCTTGAAATAAGGATCCACAACAATTTTTACACTGTGGGACTGTGATCATAGAAGATTAGAAGAAACCCTGCACTGTTCTGCTAAATTTCACAAGAAACAAAGTTTTCTGGGGAATGATGCTTTAGGTACGGTTTGGTTCACCAAGAAGGGAATTTTTTGTGGGGTTTGTGTTGTTTTTTGAACATTGTTTAGCAAGCTAATCTGAATTCTCTGCTGTCTTTTGCCAAGCTGCAGCAGCTTGTTCAAGTTCAAGCCCTCCTATTGATAAGGACATGCTAACTAGCACAACACACAAGGAAGTGTATTATAAACCAACCATGGCTAATTAAGAATATTTCAACTGCAAGATAATTAACAAGAACAATGCAATTCCTTAGAGAGAGAAGGGAAAAAGAGAACAGAGTAACTTTGAATGAGGTGTGCTTTGCAAGGATACTGCAGTTGGCAAAGAAATGACCAAGAGATGGAGCAAGAAGAAGGAATAAAGCATCAAATAAGCTCTCATTTGTAACTTTATGAACAATATCTTATTTGCATGACCTAACCTGGCCAGTCCTTAGTGTGAATAACCTTTCTTTATGTAAATATCAGAGGCTAGGAAGTCTTTCTGACTGTTGATCAGAGACAGTAGTCACTTTTTTTCATTTCAGAACTGCAGCACAAAGCTGTTCCAGCATTTTTTGCTGGTTTGGCTGTGGGAGGGAGAGAAGGAAGAAGAGAGGAAGAAGTTGTGAAACTTTCACCTGTACCATCAAACATGTATTAAGGGTAAGGGATCAGAAATGCTGCCAATGGTCCTGCACCCTGAAGGAAAAGAGCGTCAAAGTGCCTGCTGCTATTTTCTCATCATCTGTGAGTGAGAAACAGAGAATGAAACCTTTATCCTTCGGAGAAGACACTGCCACATCCCCCCATAGAACAGGCCACCGGTGTCACTCCAAGGGTGATGCAGACATTCTGATGTGGTGAAAGAAGGATCACTGAATTGTCTGGCTGAAAACCTGAGATTGACCCCGGGGGCTCTTTGTGAACAGGATTGGCACATCAGCGCAGGGGACCTGCCAATGACAGCACTGAACCCTGGAGTGTGTCTCACACTGAATTTCTTGTTCTTTTGCCCTCTCTCTCCCTCCTCTTCCCTTTAGGAGGATGGTGGTAGTCAGGCAAATGCCCCCCACCACCACCTAGAGGGGAAAAGTCAGACAGCATGTTCTTCATTCTTCCACCCACCCTCTAGAGACTGTAGCCTGGCCTCTGCAGCATTGTAATGTGCCAGAACAGTGTCACATGTAATATCTGAGCACACTGCAATCTCACATGCTGTGGCTGAGCTGGACTTTCCAAATGTCACACTGGTTTAACACTGGGACCAGGTTCACAGCCCTGCAGTCAGCTGCAGGGAGTGGCTGCAGCACTGGACTCCTGCTGTCCCCCAGTATAGGGCAGCCCTCCTGAGCACAGTAACTGGTCCTGATGTGTTCAGGCCCCATCTAAACTGGCCTAAATTTAGTCTGGAGCTAGTGCTGCTGAAACACTGGTCTAAGACCACTCAGACCCCAGTGGTGTCCTTCTTACTGGCTCTCCCAAAACACCCCTGATGCAGATGAATGCTGCTCCTGCAACTGAACAGCACCATATCCCCACCCCGTGGCAGGGCAGAAGCAATTTGCCTCTCTTGCTTCACAGCATTTTCATCTCCTGCAGTGCAGAGCACCAGGTGTCCTACATCAGTGAAGGCGATAAATCTGTGCTTTCACTTCAACCAGACTCCTATGTGGTTCTCCACCTCTGATTTCTGTTACCAAAGATGTTAAACACTTCATTAGTGAGGAAGTAATTCAATTTCGTGTCTTAGATCATAAAAGAAAACCCCATAGTCAGACATTCTTTCCAGTTCTGCCAAAATCCTTCTATTTCTACAGTATTCCTATTTTTTCACTTTTGATGAGAGGTGCCAGAATCTAAAGGGTGAAAAGCAAAGCATTTTGATACCCCAGTTGCAGACAAAGCAAGAGCAAAAATCCCCTCACACCACCTTTGCTCGGGCTCTTCATCTCCTGCCTGGTGCATCTGCAAGTCTCAAAAGGATTTCTTAGCTCACACCAGCACCTGGCTCAGCAGCAAAGAATGATGGAACAGCTTTGTGCCTTTGCTTGTGTTGTGTACATTCAGGATGGGACTACACACCTCAACCTATTTCACACAGACCTGTGAGAGCATATGCTACAACTGCAGCTTCCAGACACCATAAGCTTAGGGTAGATTTGAAACCATAATCTGGGGGTGAAAAGACATACATTCCAGTAAGCATTCCAGATCTCACAGAGCTGAGTTCACTGGGAAAAAATCTTGGATCCAGACAGCATTAAAGGGATCACTTTAAGAAAGGAGGAAAATACAGGCTTAGTATCAGGAAATATTTGCTAGCAGGGAGCTTTGTTCAAATGTGCTGCTTTTCCCCAAAGGAAGAGATGGGGCTTCCATCACTGCAATCAGTTAAAACTAGATCTGACAAAGCTCTGAAGAATAATTCACTTGTACTGGCCAGGGGGATTTATTAGGTGGGATAAGAAGTCTTTTTTCCACTTCTAGATTTCAATTATTCCTCTTTAACCTTTTTCTTTCTGTATGCTCCCTCCCCTCAGCTGGGTATTGCAGGGATGGATTTCAGTTAAATGAACACAGAGGAGTGGAAGAGGCACAGAGCTTAGTCTGAATTTCTGCGTGGGCCTGAGTCCAGGAAAAAAATGGCTTCCCAAAGCTGGATAATTGATTTCTAATTTAATTATCAGCTTAATATTAAACATCTAAACGCAACAGCTTTCTGTGCATAGCGCAGCCTTCTATTTTCAAGCACTATCTGCTTTAAAACTGCAGCTTTAATGCTGTTAGCAGATGGATGTGTGTTATTGCAGTATAGGGAACTGGAAATTCTCCATATACCAAGCTATAAATATTTCTTTGACATTTATTATCCTTACTTCAGTTCAGGTGCTAAAATACTTGGACTGAAGTCATGTTTGTAGCAGAAAAAGTCAATCTTAGATCTTACCTTGCTGCTGGCTAAATTATTAAGAACAGACAAAGACAGCAGGGAAAGGGAGTCCCTCACTTAGCAGAGGTCATGCAACCTTTGAATCAAATTAGCTGAAGTTTTGACTCGTTTCATGATACCAGTTCTCAAACACTCCTGCTCAGGCAATGTGATAGATCACTTCACTAGGGCTTTTCTTATCCTCTGTCTTTTCCCCCCTTCTTCTTGTTCTTCTTAGTGTGCTTGCAGTAGGATTGCTGTTGCGGTCATGAATCTGAATTCCAGTTTTGCCAGCTGCATTGGATTGTAAACTCCAAGTCATATGAATCTCAATTTTGATTGCCCTAAGGGAAGTGTTGGATTATGTAAACCAGCAGATAATAGCCCTTATAAAATCCCTCCAATAAAATAAAATCAAGGTGTATGTGTCATGGTGGATTAACAGACTTGCCTTTTGCCTTTCTTTTTTTCCCCCTACTTCAGGCTCCTGGTTGCAGTTGAAACACATACCACAGACGGAAGGAGAATGTACTGTCATTTGTGAATCAGAGAGCAATGTGTGATAATCTTTAAGATCATAAGTCAGCTCCCTGGGGTGAAGGTTAAATTGAACAGAAATGGTGAATTGTCTGTGTGACAGTACTCAGCAACTGCTTATGCAGCAAAGAGCAGCTATTTGGAACAGCATGGAAATGTAGTGTGGCTAAATGGAGTGGCCTAACTTGGCATTTCCCCAGGACAAAATAATGACCATCTCTGCCTTTAAAAAATTATGGAGGGACTTTTAACAACTAAACCCCAGATTTATGTCTAGCAACCAAAAGCCTCACCCAGTGGTACACCTTGAACAGCATGAGATCCCACAGCTGCTCACCATGGCTGAGGTGTATTGTCAGCTCAGAAAGGAAGTCACAGCTATCCAGATGTCCTCAACATACTATCCCCCTAACTATGGTACATGTATAGATGGCTGGGACCTTTCTGCTGAGATGATTCTTTTTTACAGAAGAGCCAGGAAACGTCTCTGCAGAACAGACCCTTTTCACCAGAAAAGTCCACATTGGAGGAAATTCTTCACTTTTGTTTGATAAAACAATATGTCCTGTTTCATCTGGGGCAACTGGAAATTAAGCCCTCCAACACTGCAGACAATTCAGACAATTAGAGTTTGAGGAACCTAGGTCACGAGTCTTTGCCACAAGCTAAATTACCCCTGTGGGCTGTATCCCCCATGGAACCCCACTATCATGAGGAGGAGGCCCTATCTACAGGTGGACCATGATGCATTAAGTAAGGTAAGCTGTGTATGAGCTTTTCATCTCTTTTTATATGGACCAGACAGATCAAACATTTGCAATATGGAGGGTACACCAAGCAGCCTAAAGAGCTGAGGTGGTAGTCTCCAAAGTCTTGTGCCTGATCTAGGGGTTGCTCTGCATCCTCAGGTCTAAGCTGCAGTGCTGGCATCCTGCTCGTAAGACACTGCGGGTGCAAGTCTGCCAGACCTGGGCCACAGGTTGCCAAAGCCCAGCAATGAGGTAGTACAACTCCAAGACAGCCCACACATGCAGGTCAGTGTTAATCCAAAAGTAAGTGAAATATTTTGATTCATTCAAAAGGAAAAAAAACAGCATATTTTGTCCACCCCCCAAAAATACAGCGTCTCAGCCTTTTATTTTGGGTTTTTCAGACTTTTTTTCTTCCCCCTTTTGGGGCTGAAAAACAGACATCAACATTCACAGCAGCAGTTCCGTCTGTCTGTTCTCCCAGTTACTTTAGAGGTACTCCTGCCAAATACTGAGTCACCCAGATCCTACTTTGCTGACAGCGTGGTTCAGTCAGCGGCCCACAGGCTGCATCTGACCCATCACAGACAAGACGAGGAATGGGGCCAATGGTATCACAAATAAATCTGAGGAACTGAATGATCCTCCTGTCACTCTCCAACACTGAAAGCTGTTGGTGCTGATGCTACCAAATTTGGCCCTCCCCTGTGGCATGGTTGTGGTATTGGAGTGGGATGGGGAGTATGCTGGAACAGGAGGAACACAGTCAGGGAAAAGGCTACTTGAAAGACAGATTCAGATGACAGTGCTTGCAAGGCAGACCACATTTACAAAACCTGGTTTCAAGTTCAAAATTAATTCAGAGGTGAGTTAATATAATTTTCAGCATGGGAAGGTTGTTGAATCTACCAAAATAAAGGTAAAATAAGAACAAGACTAAAAAAAAAAATAGAAAGACAAATAAGAAATGCGGTATCTGTTTAAAGCCCTGCAAGTAATTAACCTTGGCAAGCAAACTACCATAGGATGTGGTAAATTCTCCATCACTTGAGTCTTAAAATCAAGGTTAAATAACTTTTTTTTTTTTTATTAGATAGACTTTGGTTCAGCTACAAGTTGCTGAAGTTAAGGCAGGATTTACTTGGTGACATTATTTGGCATGTGCTATATGGGAGGCCAGGCCAGACCAGGCAAATATTAAACTCTTTTCTGGCTCTACAGTCTATGAAATTACTAACCTGAGAACTAAGCCTTGAGTCTGACCACATTGCTAGGTGAAATAACCCCTCAAGGTGTGGACAGACCCCCTACAAGCAGTAAACATCTTGTTCTGCACCGTTCAGAGTAAGTGAGGCATCTACCCATTAGAATGCATGTTTCATTTGCTGCTCAGAGCACCTTTACTGGTCTTGAGAGGTAAGGCACTTCTGTAGGATAAACCAGGGTCTTTCCACACTCATGGGTTATTTATGGCTGCTGACATGTCTGCATTAATGCTGAATTGTGTTTTCCCACCTCCAGGACTAGTTAGATAACTTCTATTGCCAAACTGTTGTTGGCCATCTTAGCTTCACAAATAAAGGCTGAAAGCTGTCTTGTGGGACAAACTGCTTGGAAACAGGGGCACCCTTGTAAAGGAATGGAAAAAGTCTTAACCTTTAGATCACTGGCCAAGATAGACTCTTCCTACTGCATCATTCAACTTCAGAGAAGTATCCCACTGTCAGCTGATCATTCTTCTCTTTCCTTTCAAGTCCCCACATCCTGGTCTGAGCTCATGGCAATCTTCCTGAAAGACTTTTCCTTCTCTTATTCTCAGTTTGAGTCTTCCCAGGATGTGCTCCCATCCACCTTGGTCCTGAGTAGTCATCTGCAAACTCCCCTATAACATGCTTGCTCCCTACTCCATCCCCCTGTCAAAGCAACACACGGTGGGCAGGAGGGAGGGCACCTCTTGTCGAAGAGCACTGAGAAAACAGGAGAGCTTGTTCCAAATGTGAATCCCAAGCTGCCTCTTTTGATTGGGAAGTTGCCTCGAATATCCAAGTAGTTGCAGCTCAGCTCTCAATACAGACAGTATTTGAAGGTACATCAATCTTGGTCCAGTACTGGTCCTAGAATTTCAGTGGTGTCTGTTGCTGTCCTAAGAGTAAGGTGTTTTATTTCTCTTGACATCCACCCAAATTTTAGAAAGGCTAAAAGGTTAAGTAATCCTTAAACAGGTTAAATGAATAGTTGGAGTTTGATGCAAAATTATTTTACTGATCCAATGTGTTTCTTTTAAACTCTGTCAATGTCTTCATTATTCCTACAGTTGTCTCCAGCACTGTGTGGCCAACTTCTAACTACATCTACTGTCTCAACAGGAACTCCTTGCAGCTCAAAGGAAGGTCAGTTGAAGGGAGGAAGTAGGCAATGATTTGGTCAATAAAGGCTCCAGTTTATTAACTGCTACAGGTGCCAAAATGATGGCAGACAGTGAAGCAAAGAGCACTTTATCATGCAAATAACCAAGACATTCTCACTTGATTTGCATAAAGATTGCCCTGTCAAGACAGGAACACAGCCTGAAGTCTATGAGTGTATGTCATGTATAAGGACTAGTAAGAAAGCAAAGGTAAGAAAGTACAGAGAAATTAGATGAAAGAGACAAAGAATCTTATGCTCTCCTATTTCTGACCTCTGTAAATATGACCTCTCTTTTTCACTTTGAGCCAACCATATCAAAGACATTGGACCTCTAATTGAGAGCATCCTTTGGAAACCTCCGAAATCTGTTTTCTGGCAATAATGTTGTCCAACTGTATGGGGGCTGTTTCTCTCTGAACATATTGAGCTGACTCAGTAAAGTGCAGGGCTTTAAAAATCCCTCCTACAGGGTGATCTGCATCCACATAGCCTATCTACAGCTACAGGGAAATACTGGGGGAAAGTATCTGAGAACCATGTGCACAATCCAAATGATTCAGCACTGACCTTCTAGTGTAGTGTTTATTAGCTCTTAACTATTAGCATTTGCTCAGTGTGCTTCATTGGGTGAGACTGACATAATCCAACAGTATGGTGTGGCATCTGGATGATGTTATCACACATACTCTTGCATGCACAATCACATTCATGAGCATATTCATGTACTATGCTCACAGGCGCACATACAGAGATATATGAGCACCACACAAAATGGGCAACTGGAGGCTTTTCTTTTTCTTAACACTGTAGGTGACAAAGTAGACAGGATGAATAGAATCAAAGCCTTTCTTTCCTCTCTTGCTGGAAAGGGCAACTTCCAGCCCTACTAACAGGTTTCAAAACACCACAGAAAGATACAGGAGTACATATGCAATATAGAGGGAAAAGTTTTTGTGTAGCTGGAGGGTAACAACAATACCACGTGCCTTCTCAACAAGCTTCACAGGCAGCAATCCATAACTTCCCACAATGAGAGGGAAGAAGCCCTTTTATGTTCATCTTTATTTAATAATGAGCAGACTAGTGATTGCTGCTAGTCATGGTTGTCTCTCTCTAGACATGGTCCATTGTCCCTTAAGATAGGCAGCATAAATTGAGACTACAAACTGCAATCTACTGTATTGTCTCTCTTGCCATTTCCCTCACCTTGGTTAATGAAGGACACATGGGAATATTGTAGCCATAGCTGGAAAAGACACCTACACTAAATGTTGCTCTGCTCTTCATATTATATGTTTCTTCTCTGATTTAACAAACTGTGCTGAACATGAGCCACTGCTGGAGTTGTTAGAACAGATTTCTGCCCAATTATGGGTCTGTTCAGGTTAATTTGTTCTTTATCAAAATATCAGGGAAAAACCCCGAAGTACAGCTATGTCCTGGGAAATCTATAAGGCAGAAAAATACAGCTTCAATCCTTAGCATAAAGTTGTGGCAGGGCTTTCACCAAGAAGCTGGTGCCTCAAAGTTTAGGGTCAGCAGTGGTGGGAGCTCAGGTGGAGAAGTAGATACAGGCTTAAGGGGAGCATCATGGGGAGAGGCTGAGAGAGGAGACTAGAAATAGAAGGGGAGACAGGAACTGAAAGAAGCAGCTGGTGACTGGAAACTGAGATGAGGAGGTGCAGATGAGGAGCTGAAGTGTCGGGGGAGACGGGAACAGGACAAGGGCAGGCTCGAGGGTCACGGACAAGCTGGGAAGGGAAAAGAAAATAAGCATCTACAATCATTTGATCCGGCACTTACTTCTACGCCAGGAGAGTTGTCTTCACTGTGGAGACACAGGCACTGCTGCACATTGCAAGTAGTACACAGAGTCCTGGGTCCTACCCAGGCTGTTTCTGCATAGGGCTGGATGGGCACCTCTACACCACCATCCTGGAGATGGGTGACACAGTTTGGGACAGGAGGGGTGATGGTGGCACCTCAGGGCAGGGCAGGAGACCCTGGGCATGCTGAGAAGGGGGACACTGCCAGCTTTGTCAAGTCTGCACCAGACAGCATTCCTGGATCATCTCCTGTTAGCAAATTGCTGCAGACCTCCTGGGCAAAATGTTTGCCTCATCATCATATAGCCTAAATACAAAATGACTCCTTTCTAGTACAGACAGTTGTGGTGCTCTCGCAAGGGGCAGGAGGGAGGGAGAGCTCTGGAGATATGGGTCTTGCTGGGGGGAAACCACCACCACTGACTCCAGTATGTGTCAGTATTGCTGAATCATTTTCAGTGATGTGAGGATCCTGTAAGATCTAAATGCTTCTTTAAAACACTTTGAAAAGGAGGAATTTTGATTTTTCTGTATGGATTTACTTCTCACATAGACACTCTATTCAGTTTGAATCAAAATTATTAATATGTCACATAAAAAACCTGCCTTTGAAGGAAGGAATCAGCTCTCTTGATGGTCCCTGTGGGAGCAGTTATTGCTTCTTATGAAGGAATTCCCAGGTTTTCAGTTCTAAAAACTGAGACAATTTACACAAAAACTATATTAAAAGATCATTAGGGTTGCAAAATCAAATATTGAAAAGTTAGGAGAGACCAAAATGAAGATAGCCATCAAACTGAAGTTCAGTCCTTCTGTGCAGGCACACTATGATGATTGATTAAAAACACAACCATCTTTTCCAGGATCCCCATCTCATGTAATATGCAGATGGATGGTGCTCTGGCCATGAAAGAGGGTTGTGTCATGAAGAAAACTGTTGTCTATGAGACCTTGCACAACTGCTGGAGAAGTGCAAAATGAATACAACAATGGAGAAAAAAAGAGAGAGGATGCATGAGAGAGAGGATCATGCTATGGTTTAGACAACTGAAAGCCATACTGAGAAAGTCCAGCTTTGCTTTTGCCTCAAAGCTCCTGGGCAACGCCTGTCAAATCACTCCAAATGGGGCTTTTCGGGAGCGGTCAGTAGCTGTGCTTTCCTTTTTCCTCTGTGTACCCAAGACAAGAGGCCAAGCCCAGTGGCCATTGCTGAGCTCTGAGTGTATGGGAGCTGTGCTTTGAAGATGACACTGTGCCATGAAAGGAGTCACTTATTGACTTATTTTACACCAGGCTCGGCAGCTTGGCACTCACGTCTTCATGGAATACGTTGCGTAGAAATCCTGCCCATGAACTAATAGCTCTACATTTACATATGGGGCTGAAGGGTGATTGGTAGCACAGGGCTAGGGACCACACACTGGACACAGGATCAAAGCAAAACACTGGAAAATGTGTCAGTAACTGAACAACATGCTCTGAGTGGGGGGCACCTTTGGAAAGAAGATAATGTGACCTCATAATTAAAGACTGCAGCATATGGATATTGGTCATCTTAGTTGGGGTATTTCCCAACTTTTGGTGCTGTACACTGCAGTTTTAACAGTTTTATAATCAGTTTAGCTTATTGTGGTAAATCAAGGCAGCTAATCTCAAAAACATGTTAAGAATGTCCGCATATTCAGCTGAATCATCGACAAATCATATGCCTTCATGTATGGAGAGACCTTTGTATTAAATGCCTGATGGCCATGCTCTTTGGTGAGCTGCAAAACAGTCACACAAGGTTTTATAATAGTTTCAATTCATTATTGGTTTAAACCAGTTTACTCTAAGCTGATGTAAATTTCTTGCAAACATATCTCTAGGGAGGCTTTGTGTGAGATTTCCAAAGGCACAAATGGTGATTCCAGTATTTAACTCAGCGTGAACCAGCAACACACAAGTTTCATAAATAGGCTGACCTTCTCTTACGTCCCCTGCTAGCATCTGTAATTGCTCAGCTGTTCCCAGACTATTTCAGATCTACTTGTTTCATCACATTATCTTCAGGAGGAAAGAATTTGGGAGGCAATTTCTTAACACAAAATTGACTTTACAATAGGGAAACCTCACCTTGGACACATTCTTCAAACATGAAGGAATCCCTGCCATCATGAACCTATTTTAGCTGTCTTTTCTCTAATTGCTGCTCTGTATATCTTTCTTTTCCTCTCTTTCATTTCCCAAATGTTCCCTTTGTTTCTAATTGGCAACGCCAGCTCAGCCATCTGGAAAGAAAACCAGGAGGGAGAGTTTACAGAGAAACACACTTTGGGTGCTTCTCAGGAAGTCACCACGATAAAAAGAGTATGCCATCAGCATCCCTTATCAGTGGTTAACGCTTTTAATTCCATGTCTTTCACTTTAGGACCTGACAGCCCTTCAATCAATGCCCTCACATTGCACATGGGCATCTGAGACACAGAGAAGGCCAGTGCAGGCTAGGCTAGTGGCAGAGGCAGAAATAAAGCTCAGGTCACCTAAGCTTCAGACCCCTGCTCCCAGCTACATAGCATGCAGCAATAGGTCCCTCACTTCATGGCTTCAAAAATTCATTTCCTATTCTTTCTGGAATTACTCACTTCCCAGTGCTGGCATGGATACAGTGCATGCCCAAGCATACATACTCTCTCAGTCTCCTTTGTCAGAATTTAATGATACCAGAAGTTTCCTTACTGTATCTTCACTATGTTTTGTCATTTACCAGTGCTAGGATTACCAGTTATTGCCTGTGATACAGCATTTCCCGTATCATGGTTTCAAGACCCATATTCCTTATTGACCAGGACAATGTTCCTCCTGTGTTTTCCTGCCTTAATCCAGATGGGAATTCATTATGTACCACAAACACCCATGAAGCCTCTTGTTCTTGTCTGTCATCGCTGCTTGAGGCTGAAGCTACCTAGCCAGGGTAGTGACAGTACCCTGATGCCTGGGGTGACAGTCATGTCAGGGTGCTGGCAGTTGGTGGAACAGTTGCCTTAATGTGTTCAGGGTAAGGCTTCTCCATACTCATTTCCATTTACCCTTGGGCATAAGTGGAAGTGAACCTACATCCTCCAGTTTCCCTACAGCCCAGGTTGAGCATAGGGAGTGTATGGGGCAGAGCACTCCGTCTGGGGAAAATGAGCTGTGTCCACATGTTTCAGTGCAAATGCTGCCAAATCCAGGTAGGACTGAGGGACTGGCAAAACAGCATAATGGCTTTTAGTGGGGTGAGCTCAACAGTTTGCTCTTGCAGTACACAGATCCCAAGTGGCACCTTTTCAGATACCTTTGTGGTGCAGTAGTTTGAAAGGAAAGAGGATGTATCCATGAAAATAGCCCATGAAAATACTCTACAAGGAATAAAACCAGAGTCTGTAATTGCTAAATTATGGCACTCTTCAAAGGCAACAATAGTCTCTGCAGCTAGGAAAAAGACTCAGTTGGGCCTTGGACAGTGTACTTGGTATCCAGACATAAGGATGAAATTTGCTAATGACAAGGAAATGACCCTCCTGAGTCCACAGTCCCCTTTTTGTATTACACCACAGGGGATGATTTAGTTTCAATGCATGACAGATCCCACAAGGGGAATTATGCTACTAACTTCTGAACCAAAATTAATTTAATCATATAAATAAGTTGTAGTTTCCTGTCTGCACAGTGAATGGAGCTGGAAATTAAACAAGTATCACTCATCTTCAATTTTACATTTCACAGACCCTGCAATCTAGCTGCTTTCTTCTTCCATCTTCTCTCCTAATAGCCATCTCTGAACACAGAGGTCCTGCATATTCAAAATATCAGTTTAGATACTTATACAGCTGTATGCATGAAGCCCTTACACAGTGTTAGTGTAATCAGTGAGAGATCAAGACAAATGAAACAAATGAAAGTTACTTTTAATCTTTTTCAATTGTTTCCGGACTTAATTAGAGTGACGGAACTTTTGAGTGTAGAGGTGGTCCAGGTACTAGCATTTCACTTGCTCTTCTAGGCCATAAGAGAAGAGCAGTCTTCTACAATCTCCCAAGCAGACTTGCTTGCAGATATAGAAAGAGGGAGATCTTCCAGACACTTTGTTTCAGCATCAGAGCAATTTAAAAACTCAAAATCGAACAATCATTCCCCAAACTGGCCTCTGGAGAAAGATGCGTGTTCAAAAGTTGTACTTCTCATATTGAATGCAAACATTCCCCCTTTATTTTAACTTCTCACTTAGTCTATTCCTTTAGAAAAGTCCCCATATCCTGGCTGTACAATGTATTTGAAATACATATTCCCTTTTTTTGTTTAAATCTTTTCTGACTTATCCTGGAGCAAAGCACAGACTCGTGCACTAGTGAAAATCTACACATACATTTACCTTCTGGCTGCACATATAAGTGTGTCTCCTGAATATGAAGAACATTTTTATTCTTTGGGTATCATTAAAGGACACTGTCACCCTGCTCTTCCTCATGATCTGGGGAATACCATACAAAGGAACTCATACCACATTTCCCACACTTCCCACTCATCCCTCTCCCTTTTAGCTAAAGGTCCCAGTACAGCAATTCCAGCAAGGGAGAGAGAAGGGGGGCAAAGACTGTGAAAACTGTACATCCTGAAGAATGTCAATGATACAAAATATATCTGATATATGGAAAAAAACCTACTTATTTCATTGGTTTACATGCACATTCACTAGCCTCTAACCTTAAAAACCTCACAGTTTCCTCCAAGTGGATATCAGCATCTGAAAGATCACCCACAAAGTGCCCGTCAGCTTTAAATACCTCTGTGGTGGTGCAGTGACTAATGGAGGTATAGGTAGACCCCCAAATGGCTGGCGCTCATCAATAAGGATCATACTCAGTGAGTGCGCAGATGAAGCTTGAGTCATGGCTGGGTTTACTCTGACGACCTAAAGAGACTGCTTTGGCCACAACAGTCTTTCTGGGTGCAAAAGTAGGAGAAGTGCCTGCTAGTAGGGAGCAGATGCCATGTACTGAGACGCAGTGCTGATATTAACCCAATGGGATGCGTCAAATGTATTCATTCTCTGCCCTTCCCACTCAGCAGATATCAGTCTTTCAGTATGACTCATCTTGGTGGGTTTCAGCCCTGAGCCATAGGGCTGATCATGTCTTGTGACAGACTGCCAGGGGCCAAACCAGGGTGCTTCTTTCTCTGATCAAGTTATTGGGGTTCTCTTGCTGGCCCTTCCTCTGCTTGCCTCTGCGTTTGTGGAGATGAGCAGTTATTCACTTAACTCAAGTGCCACCTTCGCTTGTGCTCTGTGTGGAACAGCTCAGGAAAGCTGAAGTTCCCACAAGAGGCAAAAAACCTATGGTTTCAAAGGTCCCACTTGTTTAGGTATATAAGAATGGAAGACAGTTGAGTTGTAGAAGAGGTCTGAAGAGACTGCAACTTCCCATTGCCTGCCCAGCTGCATCATCTTCTACATGACACGTTTTCCACATCAAGTGGGAAGGCCTATCATGACATAATGCATACCCTCCATCCTCTGTGGGGCTGCGACTTCCCCTACTAACACTCCTTTGAACATGTGCGAATACACTTTTGGAGAAAGGAGGAACAAAAGAACCCCAAAGAACTGAATAACTCTTTCACTTCAACCCCGACTGAGGCAATGCAAAAAAAACCATCTGTGCATTTCTTCTTTAGGGCTTATAAAACTTGGACTGACCTGAGAACCTTGAGGTTCATTTTGCTGGGGAACGTGTGTGTGGAGGCGTGCATGTGGCTGAGTGTGGGTGTGCTCATATTTGAACTTGATAGCATGTTCTTCACCCGGAGTAAACTGCATGTCTGCAGTCTGTGCAGCGCTTCAGCTTGGCTATGCAGCCTCATGTAGAACATGCGTTTATGTCTATCACCTTGCTGCAGCTACTACCTCTCTCCCATTTATCAGTCCCTTCCTCTCTCCACTCCGTTTTTTATTGTTCCTTCTACCAAGCCTGGCTTATGTCATTTCCTCTACCTTTCCCATCATCTTCACACTTCTCCTTTCCATGTCTTTTACTCTATTTCTCTCATCACATCCCTTTAATGTCTTTCTATATTTATTTTAGTACTACTTCTTTCTATGTCTCCTTTCATCTCTGCGCTCTCTTCTTTTTTCTTTCTCCACCTCACATTTACCTCCACTTCTTCCCTTTCTAAACTTCATTTTCATCCTGCAGCCACCACTCTACTCTGCAATTTTAATCACAAAAGTTCTCTCTGGATCTGTCAGTTCAAACCAATCTGCCTAATGTCCTGTCACATACTGGTGTAAAAACTGGAACAGCAGCAGTTTGTAAGATTTGTAAAAGCAGAATATTTCCCACAAGCTGACTTGGAGTGAGCTTTTGCCCTTATTTTGAAATCCAGCCTCACAATTAGCTTCTCTGAGGTGCCAGACATAGACTTTAACTCCCAATATGTAAGTGAACACAGAGTCTTTTTAATAGCAGCACAGAAAAGTAACTTTGAAATAGTTGCTAGAATAAACTAATGTCAGCAGGTTTTGATAAAGTTGTGTTTCTTTTCTGATCACACTTGATGGAACCTGCATTTAGAGCCAAACTTTAAGATGGATCTGGCCAGGAAAGCCAAAACCAGACTTGTGAGTACCAGAATTAACCATGAAGTTCCATGCACATGTATGGAGTACCATGTACATGTATGGAATACCATATACATGTACATTGCATGCACAACATATATGCATTACAGGTGGGGTTGCTGGTCTGGATTTACATACAACGAAGGCCTCCACGAAAGTTCATGTCCAGTCAAACTGTTTCCCCTCTCCACGGGAATAATAGGTGACCTCAAATGCAGAAGCAAAGCCAGGGATGAACTCTGTAGTATGAAGGAAGGCACAGGCCATTTCTCACTGCTGTTCCTGCTCTCACAGTTGGCAGTGTGCTTATAGTATGTTTTGGCAAGATCATGGGCCATCCACCTAAGGTATTGTAACATTGCACCTGGAGCTTAAACATGTTGTATTTGGATGCTTTGGTTTTAAACCCTTCTCCTCCAGCCAGATGAAAATCTTTAGACAACTTAAACATTCCTGGGGAACCCTCTTCAAAACAATCAGGTAATGTGGTCTTCCGCTAATGTGCCAAGTTGAAATCCTTCAAACTCTCGAAGGGTGCATGGAATAACATGAAGATCTAAAGGCAGCAGATGACACTTGAAAGTCCTCCTTGAAGCACAGACTCGGGGACATCTCGGGGACCTATGTCAAGTGTTCAGAATTCAGTGCTTAAACCAGGGTGGGAAAGCAGTGCATCCAGACAAGTGCATCCAAGGTCTCAGTCTCTTTAAGGCAGCTGTTATTCACCTTTTGCAGTGCTTTGTTCAAATTTGCTGCAGTTAGTATGCAAATAGAGGCTGTTCTTTACTTTTCAAGTGATCTCTTGAGTGCCTAGTACCTCTCTGGCTGCTGTGGAATAGTTCTGTGCAGGCTGAGAGTTTGACTTTCACATGCATTTTGTGGTGGGATTCACAACAAATATGAAAAAAACCAATTCCTAACAAGTCTTTTAATAGAGTTCTCTGTATTTTTAAAATTGAGTTACTTCTGATTCACAGCATTTGACTAACAGAAGGGAGAATTTTCCTTCTTGGATCAGATAGTAGCCATGGGACACTGCCAATAAGTCATTCTGGTGTCATTGACAGGTTTCTGCTTATTACCAGCTCACATATCTGTCATGGAAATATACCAGTGGGGCAGAAAACCTCTAACTCACCCTGTACAGTGAGAATATCACCATCACCACGTGCTGCTTTAACACTCTTTAGGGAAAGTAAAAAGTATTCATATCACAAATCTTCATTATCTGTGTCCTTATCCATGTGAAGAATGGGAGAAAGAGTCTAAAAAACTCCTGAGTGGACTCATGCGCAAAGTAAATCCAAGCGAAACTGTAACCTCCTTTTGTTCTGTTGGTTTGATTTTGCTAGTTAGTTTTTGTTTTTAACCCAGTTCATCTTCCATGCGACTTCCACTGGCAAGCATTTGAATTTCCAAAGCAAGCTACAAGTGGAGAGACTCGCAACCCACTTTTTCCAGCTCTACCTGCAGTATTGACCACCAAAATCCCCTGAAACTGAAAAAAGCCAAATTAATTTTTTCCGCACCTAGTCTGGCTATGTTACTCAGCAGTTACTGAGAATAGCCAGCCTGCTTTAAGCTAAACTACACTAAATTAGGAGCTGTTTTAATAATCTAGTTTGGTTTATTTTCCGTTGTATTAACACTTCAAAATGCTCCATCTGCTTACAAGATGGGTGTGAGAGAAGAAGAGAAACACAGCTGGCCCAGAGTGGGAAGAATGTAAGTTTAAGCAGCCTCACCCCTTCCCAAATGTCTTTTTGGCGGTACTTTGTGACTTTCTGGATATTTTCAGTTCTCGCTTTCTTTTACAAAAAGCTCATCATAGCCAATTTAATTTTTATAATAAAAAAATGAACTGAGAATTGCTGCCAGCCCACTTTACTGCTGCTGAAAATGGACTGGTATTTAAGATTAAAGGAAGAGAAAGAAAGGTCCTGTAAGAAGCCCTAAGAAGGGGAAAGTTATCCATTATGTTTAAGTGTGATGATGCTAAAAGTTGCAAATAAAAGATGTTTTCCTGTATTGCCTGCTTTAGTAGTTCCTCCTGATCCTTTTCCTTACAACTATTCATACACAAATGTTTTATTACTTAAAACCTTGAACTTTTTCCTTTCTAAAGCATGCAAAAAGCCAAATTCAGGAATATATTCCAGAAATGATTGCAATAGTCTGCACAATTTCTTGCCATGTGATCTTCAATTACATGCCCCAGAAAGCATATCCTTCCACGGCTCATTGCTAATTTCTTCCTTGACCTGAGACAGACCAGCTTGCAGTTCCTTATGATGTTTTAATCCACCCTAGCCATGAACCTGGAGGCACAATTGGTGCCAGCCTCAGCCAGGTTCAGCTTTGGCAGCTTGTAGCCATATTACAGACACCATTTGCTGCCACACAGCATAGATTGTTCCCAGTGGAGAACAATCCACTGAAAAGAGGATGTGATGCCCTTCCAAGCCCCACCTATGGAAATAAATCTTAAGCATGCACCTAAATGAGAGCAGCTCACAGCAGATTTTATAGAGATTTAGAGTATGACGTGTGCTCTCTGGGATCCCATCAGCTCAGCTTTCACTGACAATGCTCAAGGGCTCTTGATTTTGGCTCCTTTTTGGCTAGGGGTAGAAACATAAGATGCAGCACCTCCCAAAGGCCACCAATTAATGACTCAGTATACTATGCAGTTCTGCAACTCTCCATCTTCTTTTCAAATGAGTAATGATATCACTGACAATCATGACATTTAAATAATCATATTTAAAGTAAGGTATCATTTTGTGGGACTAAAGGAGGTAATTTACCTTTCCAAGCATGCTGCCTGCTGACTCCTATGGGTATTTCCCACTCAGACATGATCAAGTCCTGTCTCTGAGAGATTTTTGGCAATTGTGAAAATGTGAGTCTTGCTTTCCTGTTTTCCAGTGCAAGTGGAGGTTGTGTGGAGCAGAACAAGACAGATGCAGGTGCACTGAAGCATGCTTCTTGCAAAAGGATATAATGCCCTTCCCTCACCTTGCTTCTGTCTCTGCTGGCTGACTCTTTCCACCCTGTACGCAACAAAACCGGCTCAGATTTCAATCATAAGTTGCATTCTGGACTCCCATGACTCTTCTTTCTATGGGAAACACCCTCCTCTTACTTGCACAGGTTAGAAGAAGATGTTAGTTCAGGCTTCCTTCAAGGTTTATTTCAACCAAGGACACTATGAAAGGAGTATGAAACATTTTTCATATAACCCAGAATGAAACAAACCTTCACCAATGAGGAATTTCACTGGGCTCACTTGCAGTTTGAAACAAAAATAATCTCTTTAGTTCGGCTTGGGTCCAGCCCAGAGGCATCCCCCTTTTGAAGGTGTTGTGAATACAAAGTGTCTGGCAAGCACCTGAAAGTTGGTACTTTCTTTCAGGCTTGGATTTCAGGAAATAACTAGGGAGAGCACTTCTTGCCCTTAATAATTCCCTATGCTCATTACAGGGTTTCATGTTTGGGTGAAGGCTACGAAGGATTATGGACAACTTGAAACACTGAAGTCAGAAGTGCCTCAGGCACCAATTTTCCCTTCCAACTAATCCATCATTCCTGCTGTGATTTCAGGGAAGTGATATAGTAACCTGTCTCCTTAGAAGAAAGGATGCCTCGCTGCTGTCTTTTATATTCAGTTGAATTATAACACTTTCGTTTTTCATCTGGCCTTTCATCACAGACTTAAGTGTTTTTCTTTCTGTGTATACAACTGTGCAGGTTTCTCATTCATTATCTACACAGGGATGGTCATGCTAAGCCCATCTGCAATCCTTCCTCTCTGCTCCCATAGGACCTTCTGGGGAGCAAAGTTATTCTAATTTGGAACAGACTCTCGTCTCCTTACCAGAACCTCACCACCAACTGCATCTGAACTCACCACAGAAAGGGGTTTTAAGCAAAGGAGCTGCCTTCCCCTTCATTTCCAGCCATCTACAGCAGGAGGCATCACACTGTCTTCGAACAGTGTAACCTGGCGTCACAGGCAGCAAAGCGAAGCATAAGAGGTCAGTTCTTCTGGTTTGCATACAGTCAAAACAAAGTGTATCCATGCAATTTCAACATATTTAATGTGTTTTAGAGTGATCAGTGGTAAACTTGCACAGTGCTCACTCTTTTACCCTGATTGAAAAGTACAGAATATCTCTGTACATTCTGAGACCGCATTAAAGACTTCATTGGAGGTGTCTGGTAAGATTTTAAGGGTAATTCATTAAAGACTTGATAGAAATGTGTCTCTTTTTTGTCAAATGATTATTGAATCTCTGCTCAAGCATGATCATTTTGCGTGGTCTTAAGAGGACAGCAAATGCATGGGGGATAGAACATCTCTTTGTTCAGAATGTGTGAAACAAATTTACCTGTGAGGCAAAAAGGAATATCATGTACTTGGTGTTGCAGGTATGTCAGATGTATTTTTCGAGTCATAGAAATTGTTGGCAAGGTTCCCTGCAGTCAACTTGTGTCATTGAATCTCCAGCTTGGCTGTTGATGCTTTGAGGCTCCGATGCTCCTTTAAATACAGAGTACCTGCCCCAGCTCCTGTCTAAAAGTGCTCAGTGAGGTTTTCTGAGCAGTGCAAGATGTAGTCAAGTTACAGAGACAAAATCACAAAACACTCCACAGCAGAAAGCAGTTCCAAGAACTTCCCTCTCTGTTTCTGTCCTACTGCACTCCATTTCCCTCTTGGAATATGCCACCCGCAGTCTATCCTTTAAAACACCCATAGAAATGTAGCAGAAAGACAAAACTGTGGAGGTGTAGGAACACAGATTCATATGTGATATTCCAGTAGCTTTCCACTATTGTGCAACTATTTCCAGACTTATTTAATCAACACTGCCAATGAATGAGCCTAATGAGGTCACCACCCTAAGGTTTATTTCTATATTTGGTGAATAGGGAATAGTAAAAGAGCTTGGATTTAGTTTGGAATTGTCCCTCTGCTCTTCTCAGTTCCAGTCTCTTAAGAGTAGAAATCTGGCATGGGTTCCATTTCATCTAACTCACGTAATACAGTTCCCCCCACATGGGCTGGTTATCATCAATTCTTTTAGGAGTCTATGCCAACATAAAGGCACCTCCCTGGGTGCAGCTCATGGTTTATTTTGGGTGAGAGAAATTTTTTCTTCTTGGACTACAAAGGCAGTCCAGAAAGTCAACTGCTGCAGTTGAAGCAACTTATATTCTTCACTTTTCAGGCTCGGGGATGGCAGATCCTAGACCTGCAGCCTGAAGATGAAGTCCTGATTTTCACTGCCCAAAAGAAAAGTAAGATCCATGAACTTCCTTATGGGCTTGCAGCTGACATGGAAGCCAGTGGAATACTCTCAACCCCAGTACTTTCTGAAAGCAAGAATTTGAGCAACACATGCAGACAGCATTGTAACTAAATACAATGAAGAATTTTGCAGCAAGAGGAACAGAATATTGCCTTTTAATTCAGCAACCTCACATTTTGCATAATCCATCCTTCTAATACTGGCACCCAGTTCTTTTGATTGAGTACAAAGACATTTTCTTTTCCAGGGTAGTCTTTCCCTTTACAACTGTTGATACATAACACTCCAATAACCTCTTCTGTTAGCTCCTCACTGTTTCATTCCCAGATGCTTGTACTGTAGGTTGAACTTGTTTTCTTAAATGTTGCTTTATGTGTTTCCATCTATTTCCATTCCTTATATTCTGTTGTAGAATGAATGTGTGTGTTTTGCCCTGCCTTGGGCGCTTTTTTTACTCCTCTGTTCACTGAAAACTCTTAAATATTTTGCTTATTCAACAGTTTTGCTGATTACTTAGGGAGTTGATAAGTTTAACTCCCATTCTCTCAGTAAAGACTCACATATCTTGTCTAGAGCTGCGTGTCTGTGGCATATTCTTTAATGCTTTCTTGCACCTGTTAGATTCTCATGAGAAAAATGAATTTTTCATAAGATGCATTCTTCTGTTGGACACAATAGGTTTCAGTTTGTGCAAGGATCCTATCAATTTCTGCGCAGCTGTGAGTAAGATCTAGATGTAACCGAAGATATATAGGACATTTGCATCATCAACAGTAAAAGTAAGAATTATTTTCCAATTAAGAATATCTTCAAGTAAGACTTTCTTGGCGCTCTTCAGTGCCTCTGTTCCTCTTCCAAACATACACAGCAAACAAGAAAATCCTATTGAAAATGGTACCAGCATTCCATAAAACTCAAACCTCAATTCAGGATATGGTTTCATACTGTCTGGGCTCATTAGCCGCGTATGTTGTCCTCATCAAATACTGGGCCGGTGCATTTCATGGGAAAACAAAAGTCCCTTGTATCTGTACTCTAAATGATTTTATTTCTCAGATGTCTTTAAGGAACAAAAGAGAGACCCTGCTGTTAAAATGTATAATCCAGATCACTGGCCAAGACTGTGGGCATTTCTGTGCTCTGGCAGGTAAATGCGCAGCCATGGATGGGAAGCTGTAGAGATTTTCTTCAATGACTCCTGTCTGCCTGAGTAGATGTGAAGGGCAGGGAGGGACATGGCAGGATGTGTATTTATTGTACCTTGGTGTATTTTCTGCATCATTTTTTGTTTCCCAAAGCAGCAAATTCAGCTGCCTGGGGTGAGTTTGAAGTCAGTGCCCCAAAGGATGGAGGTTTCTGCTCATCCACAGGTGTAGGAACATCTGCCAGGACTTCTCCTGCTGCTCTGCAAATGAGACTTAGTCTCATCTGACAGACACCCCCCTTCTCCCTCTCCTAGAAGGCCTTCTCAAAGCAAGCCTGTCCGTTCAGCTCATGCAGCACCATAGGGGCTTTTTGCTGTATGTTTTGCTTTGCCAGCTGCCATTCAAGGCTGTTTTGAGGAACAGCTGACTTTTGCCACCCTATCTATTGCTTCCAGACACAGCTCACCTCAGCAGGATGATGAACAGAGACCAACAAACATGCTAAGCTGCTTTCTTGTCTCCTTGTGCACTCCTGACACCCTCCATGTGTGAACCGCATAGTCCAGGCCCACACATTTCATCCTCAGTGGTTATGGTCTCATGTCCATGAAGACATACTCCTGTTCTCCAGAGAGGACTCCTGAGGGACTGGCCCAATAGTAATCAGCCAGTAGATGGTGATTTTCAGAACTGTTATAGAGACAAGCTAACTGCGCTGAGCAGGCCCTGCTTTGCCTATTCAGGATGTGAATACTCTCCTCTTTGCTCCATTCTGTCACCTTCCATTTATTATCCCGTCTCCTTGGTCCCTTAAATTTATGCAAAGACCATTTTAAAACTTGTCAGAGGGCCATGAAATGATTTTCCTCATGAAGCAGATTTTAGGGTCTTTAGCAATGACATCACAGGCCATCTGGAAAGGCCGGCAGCAGCCACATATCATCCCAGAACACACGCATACCCAACACCTCCTTCCTATGTGGAAAAACGCAATCAAGTTCTCCTGGCTCAATGGAGTTGTAAATGTCCTTTAAATCTGTCACTTTAATGTCTTCCTTGGAAAGGTAGAATGAGGAGGTAGTTTTTTTCCTTATGGCTCCTTATATTATAAACCAGAGGAATTCAAAGTACTCCATGGATTTGTTACAGGAGTTCTTTGAAAATAATGTATTGTTTTCTGGCAGCAGCAGCAGCAGCAATAAAGTTTGAACTGTGTTTCCTTCTGGCATTCAGGAGAGTCAGAAGTTAGCCTGGCTGTGAGCAGCTGAGACAAGACAAATCCTTCATGGCAGCAAATCACCAAAGTCAGGCATTTTCTGTAGGGAAGGCTTCATTCCTTTAGGGTACATTCAGTAAAGGTGTAAAAATTGGGTTTTCCACCCCAGGGGAAAACATCATGCTTGGAGGACAGGACTACAGTGCCTGATTCTGTGGAAGATCAGCAGATCTGTGAAAAAATGAATGCAGTTCGTTTAGAGTGGTGAGCAATTCTCACAAGCACATAATACTTCTCCAAATGCTGTCAGTAAAACCAGGGGTAGCCGAACACTATGTTCCTGTCCCCCAGTGCACCAGTATTTTAAGCACCTTTCCCGACCATTTGAACCACTATGGCTCATTATGCTGAGCTAAATAGAAAACTGCATGCAATGAGGAGCGCAGCACAATGGGACAAACAGCAAACATAACAAATAGAATAACCAGCAGGCACAATGTGGAAATCATCACATAAGAAAAGGTGCTATAAAAAGAAAAACAGGTATTTTCAAGAAGAAAATTTTGGACAAGCTTTTCTTTTCAGTTCAATTAATGCTTCCACACACAAGGGATTTACACTACATTCCTTTATGCATTTTTTGCACTGTAATACTTTTTTCCCCTTGATATTTATTTTTTCAGTTCAGTTTTTCCTTTCCTTTTTCCTTTAATGATCTTTTCACTCTGCAGTTCATTTTATCATAGTGGCACGCTTGACTGGCCAACCTGGCAGTCATGTAACATTCCAGTACTGCATTTATGAAGCAAGGGATGAATTGGTTTCTCTGCCCACTATGTTTTGTTTTAATTGTTAAGGATGCACTAAAAGACATAACTAGCTTTCCATTCTGACTTGTGTTAATTTGTCTTTTGGAAACTTTTTTGCCTTCTAATTTCTCACTCCTGATATTTTTGGTTTGATCTGTTGTCAGTGTCATGGTCTTCTTTGCCAAGACTGAGGTAACCATCATATGATTTTTCTTGTTCTTGTTTCCTGCTAGGATTTTGTTCTCTTATTTGTCCTGCATTTGAGATTCATCTTCGTACTTACAGACCTGACAGAAGGCTTGGACCTAAAGGGCCCTGAACACAATGTCCCCTCTTGAAAGACAAGCCATTGCAAGGGCTCAGAAAATCTGATCCCGAACATACATGTGGTGTTTTCTGTACGTGAGTAAGTCCTTGGTTTGCTTCTGATTACATACTCATTTTCCTTAAAATAGTTTTGAGTCTCAGTTGCTGTAACCTCTTTTCCGCATCCATCAGAATTCTCTTACTGTGTTTTTATCTCAATTATTACAATTTTCTCCTTTTTTGTGGGCAGTTGCTGTTTCACTTTTGTGTGGGCAGGAAAAGAGGTTTTGTGCTGACAATGTTGATTAATCAGTAGAGCCACATGTTGGGATATTTTTAGGGGGGGGGGGAAAACACAAGTTTTGAGACTTTTTTTAATGTGGAAAATGAACAAATGAAAGCAACTCAAGCAGTATGAACACTGAGGTAACCATTCCTACAAGCAAATAACTTTTCAGTGTAAAGGATGGATGAAATTAAAATAATTTCGAAATTTTCCTCAGCACTTATAAAATTCCTTTGGTTCTGGCTGTTTTAAAATGCTTCTGGTAACGCAGACTGGAAAGTGAAGGAATGTATACAGACCATGTAGTTCTCTGTGAAAAGAAAGAACAGTGAGGCTGATATTTCCATAGCCTGATTTCTTAAGAAACCTTCTTTAGAAGGAATCTAAAATGAGTTTTCAGGACTCACCCAACTTGCAAATCATAAGCAAACGCAACTAAGATTCAAGAACACAAAACCTATTTAGGTATGGAACATTCCATGAATAATAGATGGAAAGGGCAAAGAAGCGAGACTTTTTAAATTAAAATGACCTTTTAAATTAAAAACCTGCATTCTTCTGAACTCAGAGCTCTGACTGTAAAGTGACCGTTAGCTAAAATAATTTAGTTTGCCAAGAAGTTTGGAGTTATGTAGCCCATAAGATCCCAGAAATTTAGCAAAGGCTCCTAACATGGACAAGGGTCAGAGTATGCCAACACAATCTTACACTTCTGATTGCACTGTCTGCATATTTTCCAGATGTTTGTCCTCATCACCTCCTGCCCATTCCCCACAGTACGATGCTGCTGGGCTGTGCCTTGGTCCAGTGTTCTCTGTGCTGTCAGCCAGCTCCTCTCTTCAGGGAGGCAATGCTTCAGGTTTAGCTATTGCAGGCAGGCTGCCAAAACTGTGAATAACTTTGATTTCCATGCACTGCTGGCACTTCTGGCACTGTTACATTGGACTGCTACATCAAGTGGAATGGACAATTACAGCTCCACCAAATAGACTATTTGCACAAGAAAGGTGTACTGTCCTTTTCTTGTAATACCTCTCACCTTGTTAACTAGAAAGCCATAATTAAGGGCTGTCTTTTGGGGTCAAGTGCAGAACACCTGGGGAAAAACAACACCTTTTCAGTCTTGCACATTGCCTCCAAGAAGGGGTTAGCAGACTCCCAGCAGAGCATGTCTTCTGGCACCCTTTTGCTACTTTTTCTATTTCATTGATTAGGACTTAGAGAAACCATTTTCTCCATATAATTAGGAAATTCACACAGATCCTAGTAAAATAAGAACTGAATACAGTAGCTTTTGTGTGTGCATTTTTGAATCATTGCTCTGATCTGCAACATAGTATTAGGTTAAGTTTAGGGTGAGGATTAGTGTTTGAGTTGGAGTTATGGTTGGATTAGGGTGGTGCTGGGGTTAGCGTTAGGGTGCAAAACTGAACCACTGAAGCTCTATTAATCTGTACTACTGAAGTTAACAGTTTTTTCTGAGGTACTCTCTTCTACAGTCTGCATTCCTTCACCGTTGCAGTGGTGGTGGTGGCTCACTGATCAGCAGTAATTATTGGGACACTGTGAAAATGTCTAAAAGAGTGTTTTCTAACATGTCCTGAAGTAATGGACCTGCTACTTTTCTTAGAAGAGACTGAATATTATTATATATTACAGCCTCTGTAAACATAATATTTACCTACAGTTCAAGAAAGATTGCAGTGCTGTGGTTACATGTTCTGCTCAACTGAACTTCACATGCAGAAGTCACGTGGGACCTAATCAATTATGGACTTCGCACAGGGTGCTTCCCTAGGTGCCAGTGGGACTATTAAGCCCCAGGAGATGAGTAATGAGGAAGTGAAAGAATGAACTGTGAAAAACAAAAACCCAGCTTTTGTCATGAGGACTCGAAAATTGACTAAAAAACTACCTGCCTTAAGATAGTACAAGTCATACCATAGAAGTGGAAAGAAATTAGAGACAAAAAGGGGGAAACTGATAGGAAGAACATACCCAGAGACACTGAGCCAAGCTAGAATATATGCTGGGTGCATTAGAAACAAGAATAATCTAGATGTATCTGGGATAGGTAATGGAATAAGAGCAATTTCCAGGAAGCAGAGGAACAGAAGCAGTAAGTTCACTGCATGTTTTTATTATGGAAATCAATGAGGAAGTTCTTACTGCAAAGTTCCTTTTATGGAAATGGGCGCAACCAGAAGTGTGATCTGCAAGGTGAATGTTTCAGAGCAATCTGAAATACTCAAGTGTCTTAAACCACTGCAAGCTGACAGCTTTGGCAAAGAGTTTAGAAGGAAAGAAAATGTAAAATTGCACAGAGATTGGTAAGGGTGACGAGTTTATGCAGAAATACAGAAACTGTTTCTGAAGACTGGACAGCCTCTTGCATGTTAACTTGTTCCGTTTTGAAAAGGGACCAAGAAAGAGTTGGGGAATTGGAGATGACTCACTTTGTCTGTGATAAAGAAAGATAAAGACTTTCTCCCTAAGAGCAGATAGAATAATCTGTATGAAAATGCATATGCAGCACTCCTCCTTCACTTATTTTCATTAGGAAGGTGGATTCCAACAAGCAGGACATTTCTTTTGCAGTATTCCTCTGAGATGACAGCAAATCAGCATGACCTCTTCAGCACCCTGTTTTTTACTGCAGTACATCAGTGAAAATGATCATCACATATCCCAGGATAAACCACAGTTTTTTTTATCGTAGATAAGAATAAACCATAATCAGATTTTAACAGCAAAAATCTCGCAAGAATTTGGCTACTGGAATGCATACATCTTTACAACACTGCATACTTTCAAAACAATAGATTGCATGAGACAATTCTCAACTTCCTTTTCATCTATTTTTCTTCAGATAGAAATTCCACAGATACTGATACTACCATGAAGATGGTGTCACACTGGCCAGCATTATTCACAGCTTACTGTTTGCAGCAGTATAACTTAGCTCACCAGATCTTTTTCTAGCTCTAGGGCTATACTGAGTGCATATCAGAAACTTAAAGTGGGATGTTCAAGACACTGCAGAATCACACTGGACAATCGTATTGAAACAGGCAACAAAGCTGGTGAAGGGTCTGGAGAAGAAATCTGACGTGGAATGGCTGAGGGAACTGAGGGGGTTTAATCTGGAGAGCAGAAAGCTCAGGGGGGACCTTATCACTCTCTACAACTGCCTGAAAGGAGGTTGTATTGTTGCAGAGTCTGTCTCTTCTCCCAAGGAACAAGGGGCATGATAAGAGGAAACACCCTCAAGCTGCCCCAGGGGAGGTTTGGATGGAGGTGAGGAATAGTTCCTTCCTCAAAGGGTACTCAGGCATTGGAATGGGCTGCCCAGGGCTACGCTGTAGTCACTGTCCCTGTAGCGTTCACAAACCGTGTTAGACAAGGCCCTCAGTGCCATGGGCTAGCAGTGGCCTTGGCAGTGCTGGGGAACAGTTGGACTAGATGATCTTTAAAGTCTTTTCCAACCCAGTTGATTCTGTGATTCTATGATTATTTTTTAATAGCCACAAAGCTATCCTGAATCTAGCAACGCCCTTACCTAATAAGGGCTCTACAGATCCTCCATGCTTCCTTTACAGATGCTGCAGACATCAATTTATGTTCACAGACATAGAGTGTATAAGCAAACTGTCAATTTGTTAAGAGTCCAACAAATAAGCAAAGATGCAGCCTCAACACTGGCATTTAATGCCTAATTAATGATGTTTAATCAAGCAACCTAAATCGTCACTTTAGAGGGTATAGTGGTGGTTTTAAACATCAGCACAGTTAACTATGGTCCCTTGAGTACACAATTCTGAGATTTTATTATTCCAAAGCCTACTAAGGGAGAGTCAAAAGTGGTCTTTTTTTTCTGTAACCACTACTTTCTGCCACTGTCCCGCTCTTTTTTTGGTCCATCATTTTTGTCATCCTAGGCCTCTTTTGGTTCCCAAGCCTGAAGAAGCGCAAACTCTTCTTTGCAAGTCTTGTGGTTTTTATGCACACCCTTCTGCAAACCTTTCTTCCTGTTTGCACTATTGCAAGTGATACGTGTTGGTAGAGAAGAGAAATGCTGTCTTCTGTTTCCAGTCACATACTCATCACCACACACAAACCTTTATCATCTGAGCCCAGAGATGGTCCCCACAGGAGCTATTTCCTGGTGCCACAGATAGGTGACTTAACAGATTTTTTTGCTGTAACATGCAGTGGAAACAAAGAAAAAGCCTTAACCTCAAAATCTGTGGTTAACAGCAAGATGCTCATGAATAAAATGAAGAATTTCCGCAAGAAGGAGTGTAAGTGGTTTTACTTCACCTTTGGGGGTATCTCTGAACACCTTGAACAGTAGAGCTGACCTCTATTTTCTAGTGTCTGCACACATTAAAAAATGAATGAGAAAAAAAAAGACATTCTTTAAAAAATCAACTCCTTTGCAACTTAATAGGACTCTGATCACCCATGTAAAATGAGTCATGTTTTATTACACTCTTCCCTAACCCTGACCTCCTCCACTCAGACACACCTCATGGAAAGAGAGGTGGAAGCACAGTTTCAAGGGCAAGAAGCAGGTAATAATATTAAATGGCCACGGTGGGACTGCAGCAATGGATTGAGCAGATTGGATTTGCCCAGTGCACCAAAATGCCCATTCCGCCTTCACCTCTTTACAGGCTGCCTTCTCTGTCCCTCTGTGCTATATTTCATGGTCAAATTCAGGTGATGACATGGACAATTTAGTGTCTGAGTTCTTTCTAACCCAGGACATGGTGTTGTAATTACACGCTCCAGTGCAGGCCTGCATTCCGAGATAACAAACAACCTTGTAAAAGAGGGGGGGAAAAATCCTTTAATAGAGTGCAGTTCCCTTCTCTGCAGGCTGAGAAAGCAAAGGGAATTTCACAGCATTGTTGCGCACCTGGAAGGACCAATCGGAGTGAGCCCAAGTAATGCCAGAAATTATTCTCCAAGAGCTAATGGCCACTGAAGGCATAGTTTCTTCCTTCATCTTAAGTGTTTTGCTATAGGCTTAATGCAAATGCAATTTTCATAAGCAGCTCTTTCCCAGATACATTACCTCTGACAATACTACTTCAGGCTCTGGTCTTGCTCGAAACACTCCTCATTGAGCATCAGAGGCTCATTTCACAAAGCAGTTTCCATGCAAGCAAATTATCTCCCAGCACACGCTCAATAAATCTACATCCAAATCATCTGCATTTCCTTATTTTGGCCTCAAGACAGTGGTAAAGGACTGTGGGTTAGGACTGCAAAGTACACAGGATAATTTGTCAGAAGGCAGAAATAGAGGCAGGAGAGCAGAAGATCACACAAAGTTTCTTTTAAAGACATAAACAAGGGAGACCCAGTAGGGGCAGCATGGGGCTTGCAGGTGACAATATTATAACAAGATCGTAACTGCTTGAAAAATGTGACAGGTTTTTTTTCCAGGATCGACTTCTTAACTTTCATTAAGTGTTGAGAGCCATTGCCTGATCTGTTTGTTGCATAACTTAGAGTTACCACCACCTCATCCACAGGGTCAGTCTCTTTTCGGGTCCTTCAACTCTGCCTTTTATCCAAGCATGAAATATCACAATACTTCCATTTCTAGACTGGGTCCTCAAGGTTCAGCATTCTGCCGTGCTTTTTAACACCCCTTTGGTATTTGTGTTCTTCAGTCTGAAAAAACCCTTCCTGCTTGTTTCCCTTCCCTCCTCCCACCCTTATACATATGAATGTATTTACAGCAAACATCCCAAAAATCAAATCAAGAGACAATATTTGTGCATTATCATAGAGAAGATGCCCCTATTTTCACTTATATTTTTTTAAGCTCTGTCATGAACAGATGTTATTTTATCTTCAGGCCAGCTGGAGCAACAACTCTAAGAGGTCTGAACTATGCCATTCATCTCAGCACAGTGTTGATTTGGGGTTGATCCATACATAGGCTGGAACTAAAAAAAGACCAGCCTATAAATATACCTATACTATAGGTATATAGTTTAATATGTACATGAATATTTTGGAGGCTCCTCTGCGTACTTCCTAGATTTTGTTAAATTGTTACTGGAATGGAGGATAGATACACCCCTATGTCTGCTTTAATGTCTTCTGTGCAAATCTGACTTAGATTTGCTTAACAGGAAAAGGCCACTCTGAATATAAAAGCACAGCATTGTCACACCAAGATTCACTGCTAAGCTCAGATTTAAACCCAGGTTGCTATTTTGGTTCCAGTTTGGATGCACATAAGCCCTCCAGTTCCTAGAGATAACAACTTAAATGTCACTACAATTAATCTTTCCATTCCTGATCACAGGTCTCTATAACTTACTTACTGTACATCATTCCATTGCCACAAATGGACAGTTAGGAGACACACAGACTTACACTACAGTGAAGAAGCAAGCTTAACAGAGCCTTGAGCCCTGCTGGGGTATATCAAACTCAAGAACCCAGCAAAGCCCAGAAATACTTTGCATCACATATGAACTTCTGCAGAACAGGGAAGAAGGGCAGAAAGTAATTTTGCAGCCACTGTCCCTTCCTGTCTCCTCAGGTCTTTTCCACATGGTTTTATCTCTGTCACTACCTGCAAAAAGATTCACATACAGGGAGTGCTGCCAGGGATCAGTTTGAGTCTCCTGCTTTCAAGCAGCAGTACTTTCTCTCTTTTGTCCCCTTAACAAGGTATCTCTGCATTTTGCCATGTGCTGAGGGCACAGCCAACTGGCTTTTTGCTACCTCACACAGGTAGGAAATCTAACTGTGGCAGTGTATACTTCGTATCAGGCACTAAATCCAGGCTGGCGGTTTGATGGCTTACCAATTGCTTCAACAACTGCCTTATCTAAAAGCAGTCATTCATGTTAGCTGGAAGTTGGACAGTCTGGATATAAGGCACGCAGAGTAGCTACAACACAGTGGATAGAACCATAGGTGAACTCAGGTACTGCCTCAAGCTGGAGGGGATGCTCTGGTTCTCAAAAGGAAAAGAAAATAGATTTCTAGGCAAAGATAGAGAAGAGAGGGAACGAAAGTGAAGCAAGAAAAGAATTAAGCTGGTGATGGCAAAATGCTGGCACCAGCAGAGGTCTGGAATTGTACCAGAGGTGATTAATTACAGTGCCATTTTGTACCATAGGCTTATTCCTTTTGTAATATAATACATAGTTTCATTATATGCAGGCTCTAAAAATAAATGTAAAAAAAATGCTTCTCATCCACATCACTGCAAACATGGCTTTAGCATTGTATGCGACATCCGCTCTGGGTTTTATGGGCGCTGAGCTTCAAAGGCAGGCTTGATACATAGCGGGATGTTATTTAAAGGCTATCAGAGTAAAGCTGTTGGCAATGTATGCAGAAATGTTTACATTATTTATTATGTGATGTAGCATGTTACATGAACACACCCCAGCCCTGTGGACAAGCAATCTGTGACTCTGGAGCCTAAATGCAGAAATGTACAATAGAGCAGGAGATTGAGACTTTCAGACACAAGGGAACAATCCAGCACCATGTGACGAAACAAAATTGGGAGCCATTACATCTGGATTCTGAAAGCAGAGGTTTTAGAATATTTTGGTGTTAAATGGTATTTTGAAAGGCATCGTAAAAACTTTCTTTCAAAATTAAGGAGGATAAAAAAGGGATCCTTCCCTTTTGAAATGACAAACATTTCTATGCACTGCACTTCACTACAGAAGTTTCCAGTGACAGCAAATGACATTATATTGGCAAGCTCTCAAGTGGCAAGCTTCATTACATAGCAAAAACTGCTATCTGATAACGATTTCAGAGGAGGAACAAACATCTTTTATGCCAAGCCATTATCTTAAGCCTATGATAACAAAACTGTAATGACTGCATATAAAATGCATGATAAACAGCAGTGATAAAGTTAAAGAATCAAGTTGGACGATGACCTTGCAGTTCAAATAGCAGATGACTTAGATAAATGTGGCTGGTTTTCCATTCATTTCAATGAGCTCATTGATACAAGGTTTGTAATATAGCTACACACACGCACAGAATTAAGGGAAGAGAGTACTGTAGCCATAGCCATACATCTACCAGATGCTGAAATAAAAAATACATTAATGAACTTGCCTAACTTCAAGGGCTAGCTATAGGTTAAGAAGTGTGTACAGAGCAGGAGGGAATTTAATGTTTGAGCTGATGCTGATGTACCAAAAGGTGTGAAGTATCACTACAGATGCTCATGAGATACGATCGCTACAGAAGTCGAATTTGAGGAATCAGTTTGATACCAACTTGTGAGAGCAAGTGAGAAGTTACATGGTGAGGAAGTGAGAGTTATGTTGCTTCACATGGGCTGCCTTTTCATTTAGGGTGAAAAAGACGGGAAAATAGAAGAAGGTAGCACTCGAGTTCAGATCATTGATCGGTAACAGCAAGCAATGCGTTTGCTAAGCATTTGGAGAAAATGAGCTTGTTTCTGATTGCGTCACAGTGGTTGAGAAGGGAAGTTAGGGACACTGTTCCAAAATTACAAAAACAAGCATTATCAAGTTCTGATCTCATCTTCCCTCTTCCATAACGTCTTTTTGCTTTTCTTCAGGCCTTCTATCCTTTGCTAGTGCAGCTGTCTAAATAGTCTGGAGCACAGGGAAGAGAAAAAACTTCCTGCCTTTCTTCTTTCTCTATGTCACAAAACTTTCTTATCTTGAATTGCAGCCACAGCAGTCTTCTTTTTCTTTCTGGCATAGTCTCCCACAAACTTCTCCCCACTTAAAATAAAATCACTGAAGATAAGTTACAGGTCCATAGTTTTGGCCACTAACCAGTGACATGCTGCTGAAGGCTTATGAAGAGGCTCTCCCACTCCTGCCAAATGTTCTCTGTTTCAGCTGGGGATATGTGACGTACAGGATAATCCCAAATCATGAGCCTCACTCCATCAAGCAACTCATTTTTAATCCCTCATGGCTCTCACAGACACTGTAAATCTCCCACACCCAGCATCTATTTCTCATTGGTAAGAAAAGTCAGCACCAGCATTCCTCCAACACACCCATGCTGAGAGACTAACATAACCAGTGCAACTGCTTAAGGGTTTGTTTGCTCAACTTACAGGAGTAAAAAAAGTCAAATACAAGAAGCCTGTTACAAGAAGTAATTACACAGCCTCCTTTTGCTATAAAGCTGTGGCCACCCAGAGGCAAGAGGCCCCACTCCTCTTGCTCCTCGGTGTGTTCCCACATTTGCCCAATGTCTGCTAGTCCCTGAAATGCAAGATGCCTTCTTCAGTGCACTCAGGCTTTCCTTCCCAAACTTTGTCATTTTTTTTTTAGCTAATCTTAAAATAAACGGCCTTGGCATCTTTTCCTAGATTCATCAGCGTTTATTACCCCATAGGAAGGTCTGTTAGATCAAGCCTCAAAGAATTATTACCCCCCTTGTCCCTGGGCAAAACCATTTCTTGAAAAACAAACCCAAAAAGCCCCAGTGAATTTTCTCTCTCACTCAACCGTCCCTCAGGGCAGGGGCAAATGCCTGTCTCCTCTCTTGTCACTGTACAATGCATGTAGGAAAAGGCAAGGGAGAGAAGGAAAAGGTTTATAGCAGATGGAAAAGTGTTGCTTAAGAAAATGTCCATGTGAGATTGCTGAAGGCCCTGTTGATATTGCCCTTGGGCTATTCTCTATACCTACTTTCTGAGATCAGAGGGGGTTGCTAATTAGGTCATGCAAAGCAGTGGGATAGTCAGGAAGCAGTAAGGATAGGGCTGCTACACAAGGGAGGACAACTGGGGAGCCAGGGGTGATCCCAGTCTAGACAGGGACATGGAGAAGATCTGGAGAGGGATGGCAGATGCAGGCAGCTGATAACCATTTCTGTTGAGAGCCCAAGGCAAGGTGGTGGATTGTGTCCAAGGTCCATCTGGGGAACACAGTGAGGAATGGAGGGAGAAGTAGGGCAGATATGGGGCTTGATATGAGATTACAACGAAGGTCCATAGGTTCCTGAGCTGAAAGAGATGCCAGATCCCATGGGCAGTGTGGCTGGGCAGAATGACCTGGCTGCTCAGGGCCATTAAGGGCTCTGTTAGATGTGTCTTGATAACTTAGGGTAAATTGAATAACTTAAAATGAAGTCTCTGGAGAAACTCTTGCACAGTGAGCTCCAGTCTGCAGGCTGCAGGTTTTGTACCTCCCAAAGCATTAATAAATTATTGGAGAACCAGCATACAAACTCAGTAATAGCAAGAGTGATGATGTATAGTTTCGTGTGATGGCACCTTCCGTGTCTCAAGCTTGGAACTCCCCCCACCTCTTAATTTAGGCGTGCAACTGCTGTAAAGCATCTGGACTGTAAAGACCCAGTCTCCTCTCTTACAAAGTAAGGAATTGTCCTACATGAAGAGGAATGTTATTCCTTTCATTTTCTCTCTCACTGACTTCTCTAAAGGATTTCCTTGACACTTTCCTGCCTCTCTTCTCTGTAGTGTTAAAAGGCAGGAGAGTCTTACTCCCTGCCCTTCTATCCCTGACTTACCTCCACTCCTGCCACAGATGAGCCTTTCTATGGACTCACACCTCCCTTCATCTGTGATCCCACTCATGTGGGATCTTTATTCACCCTTAATTTGAAAGACTACATACGTCTTTCATATGAATATCATACCAAATGGCCTGCAGGCCAAAGCAGTACCCCACGCAGGGCAGGCAGGTAACACTGCATGCTGACATCACTTTTTCACACAGAAATCCTAAGAAACATTTGTTCACTTTGTTTCTGTGCTTATTTTGCTTTGATGCTTACCTTTGCTTTATCTTTTCTGCTTTAAACAGTCTTTATCAGTCCTACTTTTTCTCTTTTACAAAACCCAATTAATTTTTCACCAAGAAAGACTGTGTTCTTAAGAAGCATTTTCTGCACATTTTGTCTTTCCCTTAAAGAACTTATGATGCTGGTTGCTTTTCTCCCTCCCTTTATTATCCTTTCAATTTCTATCTTCTCACTGCAATTCACATATTTGTTTTGTAACATTGCTTTATGAGTTGCTTTGTTTTTCTAAGGGCAAATCCATGTTTTAACTTAGATCCTCCCTATTTCTCCTTACCTGCAGGTGTGTTCCTCAACAAAAAGCAGGCAGTTGGTGCTTTGTTAAGGTTGATTCTACCCGGTTCTTATGGGTCCGAAAAGGAGAAAATAAAGGTTAAGAAAAAGATTTCTTAGTGGAAGAAGATAAAACATTTGCAGGAGCATTTCCCCACCACCCTCACTGCTGTGTTCCAAACCACTTTCCTGTGACATCCTGCAACACTTCTCATATCTGTATTTGTCACTTTGAGAATGTGACAAACCTGCTAGGGGAGGAGAGAGAAGTGGAGGTGTAATGGGGAGGGACCGTATCTTCCATTAGTTTCTGCCACCAGCCATGTAAGATGAAAACCCCTGGGGTTTAGGACATGGAGGATGTATCTGCAGGGAGAACTGAAATTCAAGCAGAAGATGCTTCCAGAAGCAGCAAGGCGCAGGGTTGCATATTCAAAACAGAAAATGAGTGGTCGATGATACTGATTTCTAGACGTCCCTCTCTCGCCTATGTATTCTTCTCATCTGAGCCCCACTCCCATTGGGATCAGCCTTCGTAATCTGTCTTCCATATGTTGTAAAGGGAAACTGTCTCTTCAATGGCAAAACTGAATCAATTGTTCCCTGCCAGACCCCTCCCCGTGGCTTGTGATGAATGGCCCCAGCATGCAGCCTGCTCTGGGAGAGATGCACTTTGCTCACTGGAGATTGCAGCCTTACTCCAAACCTTTCAGCAAGGTTTAACAAGTTCATATTTCTTAACCAGACCCTGTTCACAGAACTCTGTCAGAAGTGGATAAATCAGGCTGGAGAGTTACAAAGAGGCATCATCTTCTCATTTGAACAAAGTTTCTCATAGGTGCTTGGGAACCTGACTCTCACTCTCACTCTAATCAATGCTAGAGAGGTAGTCTGGAATCGTGCTCCTTCGTGGCCAAAGTAGTTTCTTCTGCATATTTGGATCTTGCTGTTGCATTTTTCTGCTGCCTCTTGACTTCAATAGCAATTCGGTTGTTGCGGAGTGGTCCCATGCTTTAGGGGGCAGGAAACTATTTTTAACCACCAATATTTCTTGTGAAATTACTACGTACTTTTGTCACTGTAGTTTTGATTGAGGACGTTACTCAAGACAGAAACAGCAACCTGAACAGCAACACAACCAGGAACAGAAGCAAGGCTTGCTGTCCTGCCTGAGGTCCTGTGAGTAACAATGGCAGGAATGAGGATGTGTTATCATCACCTGTGTGAGACTGCCAGAAAGGCAGTATGGTGCTGCTGGGCATGGCCTGCTGAGGGCCTGGCCCATAGCCTGGAGAGCAAAGGTTTTTAGGATGCCTTTCCCTCCAGCAACTTCAAGCCATGTGACAAGCTGGGATACTCTGTCTCTTGGGCTCTCTATTACAAAGCCAACCCCCCAGTGTATGTACAGTTTTCTCCTCCTGTGTCACGCTACTTGCTAACATAGATGTAAAGATTTACAAAGGAAATACCGCATCAGTGTGTGTGGAGCATGAATGACAGTGTGCCTGCACATAGGCATCAAAAGAGAGGGCAGAGCAGGAGCTAAACACTGCTGATTGCAGGACGAGTGAAGAGACAGAGATGTGCCATGAGACTCAGAAAGACTACAGATAGCACAAAAGTATTGGAAGGCATGAGGCCGTAACAGATGTGGAGCAACAGCTCTGTGATACCACTCTACCTTGAACTGATTCTTCCTTATCCACTGGGATACAACACAAAATGCCAAAAATCACTTAATCATGTTTTAACCTCTTTTCTCCTTTTTTCACTGAATAAGATGTAACAGATAAGGCAATGTACCAGTGTTCAAGCTTTCAACATTCCCTAATTCACAGGGCCATGCTAATGCTGGACTTACTAAACAAATGTGTTCAATTCAGAAATCAATTTAATGTGTAGCACCAACTAGTTCAGCCACTCGCAGCACAAAACTCAAGAAGCCAGGGTAATAGCTTAACAGCTCAACTGCTTCCTTTCCCTCTCGAAGCAGGTCAGGCATAAACCAGAAGAAGCTGAGGTGGATGCTCTGCGTGCAGCTCCAATCACGGTGACGTGCAGATGGAGCTGCCAGTGGGAGCATCCGAAGGCTCGCAGCATTTATGCAGCCAGGTGCACATTTTCTGAAGGAAGGAAGTGGGGAGGCAAAAAGAACAGGGCTTTGTTGCTGCAGGCCATTAACACCTCCTGGAGCTGTGCATGTGCTCCAGGTCATGGCTGGGCTGCACAGCCCTACCTCTCTTCCCAGCTCCTGTCCCTCCCATGGTCCATGTGGACAGCGTCTTACAGTAAATTCAACGTGCTCACCAAACCTCTCCGTAGGGTGCTGAATACACTCATGAGATTAGCTTAAAGCTGAGGAAGTGAATGGGGGAAGGTGGAGGGATGAGTCGCTTTTTTGCTTTTTAAGCACTAATACTGAACCTGTGAGATTCACGGTATCACTGAGGTCAACAGTTTGTTGCTATGCAGAAAGGGATTAGGGATTTATATGGATAATGAGAGCATATACAGTTTTATTAGACAGACTCGGGAAAAAATACTTTGAGATGAGATCTAAGTCCTTCTCATGTTTCAGGGCATAAGCCAAACATTAAGTGATAGAGGCTGGAAAGAAAAATGCTGTGTTCAGTAATCGTCTACTTCATCATTCCTTTCTGCCTCCTCTGATACAGCAGCCACCAAAAAGAAACCGTGGACTTTAGATCACTGGTGCTTCCAAGGTGAGGCCAGGGCTACTCCTAAGGTGGGACTAGAGCTTTCCAACAGAGGAGTGGATGTACACCGACCCACCCAAACAGGGACAAGCAGGTATTCATCCCTACCCAGGCACAAATGCAGATCTCTTAAAAAGTAGGCACAGGGTTTTCCCATTTTTTACAGCAGGATGTTGTTCAGTTTGTGGCACGTTAATTGCTATTTACGGGGCTGCTATAAAAATTAGTTACCATTTTATAACAAAAGGCCCACAGCCAATATTTTATAGACAACACACAAAGAGGTTTGGAATTGATGATTTACAGATCAGGAAATAACACTTAATCAGCTTCCCTACCTTCCCAAGCACGACTGTGCAGTTTTACACCACCTTGCCATTTTCAACTCATTATTTATTGATGTTGATTGCTTGACATTTCACGACAGGATATGCTTATTCTGAGAGGTGCACTCTGGGATTTATCCCGATGTGGCACAGAGGTGTGGGTTATATTATTTTGCCCGCAAGTCAGCTGTATCGTATGTCCCAGCACATACAGTGGTCTCTAGCGTTTATGTCACACAACATAAAACCTGCTTTCACAGAGGGCGACCGCTTTCCCTGCACCACACACGAAGGGAGCCCAAGAATGCGAAGCAAATGCCTCATTTACACCATCCCCATGGCGTGAAGCACACAGCACCATCCTACCAAGCTGCTTACGGCCACTTACTTCTGTAACCTCTTTCATCGGGTGGTCTTAAAGCTCTTTACCCATGTCAATCAGTTAACTGTGCACTGTCACTGTGATGTGGAAAGACAAGGGATAGCTGTAGGAAATTTATAGATAAGTAAATGGAGACACTTCTTATGATCATATTCCATCTTAAGTGCTACAAATCACAGTCAGCTGATTAATGTCTGCAAACCACTCAGAGTGTTTTGTGCTTCCTGCGTCAGTACTGAAGCACTGATAAAGTGGTTTGGGCCGTTATGGAGTGAAGGATAGTTTGATGTGCTGCCACCAACAGCAAAAGAAGGTGAGCAATCTGCTCAGCATCACAACTGGTAGCTCCATCCAGCTGACAATAGAGCCTTGAAGGAGATAAGATGCATTACCAGTTCTCTGCCATCACTATGCTGCATCCATTCCTTATTGGAGGGATGGACATGAAGAAAAAGAATAAAAGCCTACAGTCTATGACTCTGCACACTGCCACTGCACCAAACATGGGCTTTGACCGTCCTTACCTTTCCACTCCTAGCACAAGCAGTTTTATCTTGTGAGCTTCCAAACCAAGCTGTCAGCATCTTTTGGGAAACAATCATTGTAAAAGGATGCTGTAGCCTTAATCCAATTTACTCTCTTCTTGAATTTCTATTTTTATTTCCCTCTATTTATAAAACTATTTCTTACTTGTTCACAAGCATTGCTTGAAGACAAACCAATCACACACGTTTTTATGAAACAGTATGAAAAGTATTTCAGCAATTTATAAGTTACAGCTGGCTAAACTGGAAAAAAAGCATCTTCAAACATGCCAGCAACTCCCCCCACCCCTTTCCTATGACCCAGCCCCACAATTTGTCCAACTGTTCCAGTCATTTTCCACCATCTAGGAGTATGCCAGTTTTTCTTCTCTTCTAGTGCTCAACCCAGGGCACACACACAGACACAGGCATTTGTTACAGCTTTTGTTTGAAAGTGCTTAGCACATATTTAAACTCCACTTCATGTGCTTGCACAGAGTAATTACTCACAGTTCATCTAGTCATGAAAAGGACATAATACAGGCATGGCAAATGACATATATGGTAATCTACAATCTGTAACTTTTGGGGAAAAATAAATCCATGAATGTGCCTGGGCACAAAATAGGTAAGAGAAAACCTTTAGGAGCGCTAAGTTATGAAGACAAAACATATGCGCCACTGAGTTCAGACTTTTTGAGAGGGGCTGACATCCTGACTTTTAACAAATAGCATCTGTTTTATTAAGAAAGATTTTCTGTGACATGGAGGTGAAAGCACAAATCCCAAATCCTGGTGAGCTTTTGTAAGTGGAAACAAAATAAAAGCTAATGAGAAATTTTAATCAGCAACTAGTATATCTACAGGAAGCATTTAGTAGGCAAAAGGAGGTAGTCTGCAAGGCTTTATGAGAAATGATAACCATTGTGTTACACAGGGGAGTGTGCCTCCACTAATTGTTTGTGGTGCCCCCACTTCAAAAGACCACTGGAAAACCTAACAGCACCTATATAGTGCTTGTGCTGATACAATCAATCTGTTCAAACTCACTATTGTCACAAAATCTGAGAAAGGAGTAGCAACAGTAATTGCCATCTATGATATTCCAGTATCTCAGAACATGACTATTCCATTATGTCTTACTGTGAAAGCCATAATCAATATAGTTTATCCTAATAAAGTAGGAGCTGATTCAGTTCACAACCTCAGAGAGCTAAAGGGGATTCGGACATTAAATTAATCCTCTCGGCTACCACAGGACCTTGAAATGAAACCCTATGTGTTGTTCATTAACATACAAGTCTAAAGACAGGAAGAGATAGACTCCCAGTATCGTAATTGGCAATTTGTAATAATATTATCAAAGCACATGCCTATTTTCAATTTGGATTTGTCTGGCATCAGCCTTCTGTCATCAGTACCAAATATGCCTTCCTATAGTGGACAAAAACCCCTAAAGCATTTAGTGTTTTCTTTCCATGGAAGCATTTCCACGATGTATTGCTCAACTCTGAATAGTCTACTGAAAGGAAAAGCAGTTTAGTCTCAATGTTTTTGCACGTTTAATATAATTGCAGTTTCCATAGACCCAAACAATTGCTGTGAATTCTCTGCTCTCCTGTCAGATTTAAAATACTTAAAAATAGGGAACCTGGAGTCAAACAAATTATCCACATCGCCTTTTCATCAGTGTGCTATATAAGCGTAAAGTCTCTGCTCCTTCACACACTTTCACACCTACCTAATGACTGCCTTCATTCTTTCTGCCATCTGCAACAGGTGGAGAGATGGAGATCATGCTGAATTCTTGCTCACTAATACTTTTAAACTTATTCCATGTGCCAGGATAAAATACATCTTTCAAAAGCATGTTCCTGTTTCTAACAGAGAAATAAGCCATGCTTTTCCAAATTAACATACTTTCTTACAGTGTCTGTAACACTGCATGTTAATTTAGAAAGAATGGTTCCAATTTGCCATGTAACCTTGGCTTGCCAGTGATTAATTTTCACTCTTATCATTTTCAGTCTGTACTATTTCTTTCATAATCACTATCCTCAGTGAGCTTCTAGACAGACATTGGCTAATTTCTATGTCTTGAAGATGGAACTTTGTATTTGATCTGTGTCTGGCTGGGGTGGAGTTGAACTTTCTTCATGGTAGCTTGTATGGCTTGTGGCTGAAGCAGTGTTGATTAACACACTGATACTTTCCTGGGAAGCACTTGTGCTTTCTCTGTATCTCATTCTCTGTGCACACAACCCCTTCCCAGTGAGGTGGGCAAGAGGTCAGGAGAGGACACAGCTAGTAAAGCTGACCTGAATTGGCAGAAAGGGTATTCCGTGCGATATAATATGCTCAGCAAGACAAATGGGTAGGTGAAGACTTTGGGGTGTGGGTGTTGTCTTCTGAGTTGCCTGTTGCTTGGAGACTGGCTGGGCATTGTTCTGCTTGTTGTGAGTGCCTTTGCATCTCTTGTTTTGTTTCCTTTTTCTTTCACCTATTAAGTTGGGTTTTTTAATCTCAGCTCACAGGCTTTCTCATTTTTACACTTTTTATTCCCTCCCCTGTACCACTGAGGTGAGAGGAATCAGCTCTGTAGGTGCTAGATGAAATACCTTTTCTGATGAAAAAGGTATTACATGCATGTTTTCATATGCTATTGATATGCAACTGCTGGCTGTGTGAAACCTCAAATGCAGATCCTAAATTGAGGTCTCCGTAACATTGTACTGATAAAGCCTGTTGTGTCACCCCTGTTAATTTCATCAACTGGACCACAGAAGAGTTTGTTGTATAACTCATCTATACACTTTAAAGCTTCCCTGTTAAAGTCTATCTCTCTCTCTGAGAGTGAGGAATTAATCACTGAAGGGCTTCAAACAGTGTATGTCTGGGAGAAGATGTCTGATATTAATTAATCCTAAAAATGAAACAAAATCCAGTGAGTGTAACTTGAATATAAGCAAGTGGAAACATGCAATATTTAGCTTTTGGAATGAGCATAGGATGCAGAAGGCTCTCAGCTCCTTAAGTCTTTAGGTTACTGCTGCATTTCTTTCACAAGTGTATGATGCTGTTCAGAGGTGACCCATAGAGCATCTAAGCAATTCAACATCCTCAGGGACAGCTTTGGATGTATCCCCTCTCCTGAGTATGGGGTAAACTGGTAATAGCTGCCTACTCTAGCTAGCCAATATGACCCCCTCCATCATGTAGTGGGCACCCTGAACCTCGTAATGAAGAATCCAGTCTTGACAGCTTGATGTGAGAGAATCCAACAGTCTTCAGAGAACAAGTCACCTGAGAAAAAACTGCATCCTTTACTCTTGTGGCTGTTCCCAGCCTGCACCTTTGCCAAGGGGCATCTTCAAACTCAAGGAACAGGCAATGAGCAGGAAAGGGATGTATAAGCTGGACAGCTGAATGGCAGGAACATATAGGAAATGTCATACCTGCAGGGCCTGCCCAGCCTAGCTCTGTTTGGTTCCCTGCTCCTGCAATAATGATTATGACTTCTTTGTTCCAAAAAAGAATAGGCAACTCTAACCTATTTGATCCTTAAGTTATATAGCTCAGTGGAGAAGTTCCTGCTGACATTCTCTGGTCAATGCTATGCAGTGTTATGGGCAGGACTGGCACTCTGGCCTTAAAGCTGATGAATTAACTGAAGGGAGACTTGTCTGGCTTGATTTCACTACAGTGATGAGATGGTACTAGTAATCCCTTTAAAGCTTCAAAGATTAAATAAAGTAGCATTGCTAAAGGTGATTTAAGTGGATATGAGTGGGGCAAGGGAATATATTTTAGCAAATGAAAGGTATTTTCCATCCTGCCATGAAGGTGTGTCAAGTAACTATCTGATCTTCTATGGGGAGAGTAAGAACTCCACTGCTGTGGGCTTGCTAATGGAAAACCACTAGGAAACACCTGACAGCCTGCTCCTCAGGGGGCTGCAACAAGGACTCTTGCCCATCCAAAGGCCTCCTTGTTTATCATTAGTGATTCCTGAAGAAGCATGCTTCAAGTCATCCCCACCACTTGCTATGGTGGAAAGAATACCCCTTCCCTGTGAGCTAGATCTGTTTGCTCCTGGCCAGTGAGTGGGGTCCCTCCTCAGTCGCCCTTGCACATGTGCACTTGATTGTACTAAAGCTATGTAACAGTGCTGGCTTGATTTATGAGGGCTGCATTTCTTCCAGTGATCCCTGCTGGTACAGGACTCACTACTTCCCTTTTATGTGTCTGTGTCAGAGGGCAACTGGCAACCAGCTGTTGGAAACTGATTTAAAAGAAACCAACCACAAAAAAAACCAACAAAAACCTTTATTATTATCATGATATTATTTCAAGTCACAGTACCTGCCAGTAGTTCCTGTGAGGAGGACAATGTGGCTGCAGGGTAACTTTATCACTGGCGTGAAGAAATTAAAATGAAATCATCAGATTTCCCACTTGGACAAGTCACTGGAGTTAGTGAGCCAAAACACATCCCCACTACAAAGCAACAGTGATTTAGTGATTCCTCAGTAGAGACCATACAATATGCATATTTCCCCCTCTTAGGTTAATAAGGGAAAATCAAAATCTCAGGAACAATGGCTGCAGCAATAGCATCTTTTTGTTAGAAGTGAATCTCCCCTCATTCGCCTGATCCAGTCGACTTCTTGCGCCGCTGTACAAGACTTCTTGTCCTGTAATTGTGTACATACAGCAGGGCTGGAGAGAGGTGAGTGGCGTTCAGCATCAGGGATGGCTCCAGAATCACTTTCTCCTTCCCTTGATAGGCAAACACAAGGGTCCTGACTTTCCTCAGTTGGGTCTATAGCATCTGCTTTCTGCATGCACACCAACCTTGGTACCTCTCCAGTACCATCACCCAGGGGTGGCTCCCCCGCTCAAAGAGTCTGTTTCCAGCTGTGCCAGCATCACTTGGATATCTGGCTGCAGGGCTCCAGGATGCACAGACATCAGCAAATGGTTCCAGCATTACAGAAATACATTGGAGAGAAGTGGCCAAAACCATCAGTTTGGATGTTCTGGACTCATGTGAACTTTGCAGAAATGTGTATGCACAAATGGTGTTTACAGGACACCCTTCAGTCCATTTTTTAAACTCCATTTTGCAATGAATGCCTTTGTAACTGCAGTATTCATCCTCTTGAACATGTCAGTCCTTCCATAAGACCTGCTGAACTTCAAGGACAATTGCAACCAAATCTGAGGGAGAGTTGAATAGCTCTGAGGTAAGTTCCTTAATTTTTTGTGAAAACTGGCATCTGAGTAATGGAGAAAGATCCACATTAGGGTTTTCAGTAATAGAAAGGCATAGGAAGGAGGTGAGGATATTGAGATCAGATAGAAGGAATAGGGGAAGGTCTAGAAGGCAGGAGTACTGGGAGGTACTGCCAAGGCAGAGACAGGGAGTTGGCTGCATGCAGCGGCAGAATGAAAGAAGAGCTGTAGGGATGCAGTGTACAAATCCGTTGGAAGCCAGGTTCCATGAGTTTGATGGCTTATGGATCCTCTCAGAACTCTGAAAAAGCGGTGTGCTAAAAAACATAATCTACCTCACCTGATGCTCCTCAGCTCTCAGTGAAGTTCAACCAGCTTTGGGTACACGTATGCCTGTGTCTATGAAGTGTTCTCTGGCTGTAACACAAGTCAGGAAAAACAACCAGGACAACTGAAGAGACAGGATGGAACTGAGATGGTCTGGCAGGAATTGCCTGGGTCTCTGCCGAATGCAGGCAGAGCCAGGGGCGCTTACAAGCACCTTTAGACCCCAGAGAAGGGAAACCACACAGGAGCTGCACAAACACCCCACTACCTTTTCCCCATTGCGATCTTCCCTGTGGAAGGAAGGCACCCCAGGCCAAACAGCAAACCCAGCTCCCTCGTGCTGCCCAGCATCCCATGCCTCCCAAGCTGTCCCCATCACCCCCCTCCTCGCCTCCTCCTGCCTCCACACATGCCTGGTGACGGCCTGTCTCGGGAAGGTATTTATTTTTGCATTATTGGTTAGCTTTGTTTTACCTTCTTAAGTAAACCCTCCAGTATTTATAGCCTCGCCTCCGCACTTGTAGTATATATTAGCCTTTTATGCCTTCTCTGTCACCTGTTGAAATGAGAACTCAGGGTCTTCGGGCCTCTGCGGCCCTTCCCTTACATTAACTTAAATCACACCAGATGTGGTCCCTTACTGCAGAGGAAGACTAATTGATTTCGCCAGTCACAATATGCCTATTGTTTTTTAACACAAATAAACACTGTGGTGTGGGGGGTTTGGTTTTTTTTTTCTTCCTTTTCTTCCTTTTTTTTTTCTCTCCTTTGCCACAAGAGCCAAAGGTTATTCAATTAAAGGCCTCCAGAAAGTGTGACTAATAATCCACGGGCAGGGGATTTCTACAGTAAAAAGGCATGAGGAAAAAAGAAGAGAAAAACCCCATATAATCTCTACACTAGCCTGAGAACAGCGGCCTCGCCAGGGCTGGCCATAACTGTGATGGATGGCTGGTGTGTGTAAGACGTTATTATTTGTGATGTGAGTGGGGGGACATGGCAGGCGCACTGGGTAGTACACCTGCTGGGCTCCGAGGAGCAAGAACAGCTGTGCGCATTGATTTAGGCTCTTGCTACTTGGGGCTCCAGGAACGAATCAAGCGACAGCTCATAAAAAAAAGAGGGTTTTATGATTTTTTTCCCCCCTTCTTTCTGCAAACAAACGGCCACATCATATGTTTTCCTAACACGGCCATAACTCAAAATTAAACCCCAGCCCAAGGTGTCAGGCTGGTACCATGTCAGAATTGTAACGGCTTATTTTAAAGGTCGTTATGGATGTACCAGGGAAAGGCGGGGGGGGCGGGGGTTCTGCACAAAGGTGCCATTTCGTTCTGCTGGAGCTCGGGCACTTAAGGGCAATTAGCTCCACTGTTAAAAAATGAGCTGAGAGTGTTTTAACTGGTGATTTTATGCTAATAACAACTACTAATTCATATTGTTAAAAGAGAAAGTGCAAGCTGCCAAAGCTGCTCCAAGCAGTGTACTGTACGGCCCTAAAGCTTCCCCTTTTTCCCATGTCCTCCTCACACAAGAAGGTGTGTTGCACTTCCAGCTGTGGGTCATAGGCTTAGCAAAACTCTTCAAGATGAAAGGAGACCGAAGGAGCACAAATGCTGTAGCAGGGACTGTAGCTGAGAGAGTACTTCAGTGACACTCCTGCAGTCCCATGAGCAGCTTGGGATTGGATGAGGTGCCACCAACAAGTCACTTGGTTGCTGCTTCTGTAGGAGCTGGCACTAAGTACTGCTCTCTTGGCTGTGCTGGCACTGTTTGGAAGCAGGAATAAAACCTCAAGGCAAATGGTGCATCTGTATTGAGGATGTACTGCTGTGACACGCAAAGGAGGAAGACCTGCATGAACTCTCTTTACAGAGATGCTCTCCAGGACAAAAGCATACTTGAAGCAGTCCCCAGATATTTGTTCCTCAAGGTGGGTGCAGAAGATGACATCAAAGAAGAGCAGCTCCTCTTCTTTGCTCTTCAGATGGTCTTTT
>JANRGW010152518.1:0-38341 GCA_024733675.1 Psilopsiagon aymara
TCCTGGGGGGAGCAGGAGGAAAGGGCAAAGTACAGCACATCAGGGATAGGAAGAGGAGGTAATACCAGTAGAACTGACGATATGAACACAATAATGGATCTTTCAGGGACGTTCAAAATGAATGAAGAAACAACAAACCAAAACAAAAGCAACCACTCAGGTACCACCCAAATCCCAAAAAAAAGCATGCATGTGGTGTTCTTTTGGAAAGTGTTTTCAGACACATCCAGTCTGTTTTTGGAGATGATCCTTTTGGTGAGGAGCGGGAAGCGATTTCAAAAGGCAGTCCAAGAAGGAAAAAGGAAAAACCTTTTAGACATCATCTTTTTGTTTCTGATCGTTCTCTGAAGTCCCTAACACAGGATATTGCAAACACAGAGAAGGCTAGGGCATGCATACACTGGGAAGGCTGTAGTTTTGTGAGCTGTCTGTAGCAGGCAGCAAGCACAGGAACCGAACAGCTTGGCACTGTCCAGAATGTGCTCTGGGCACTTGGCCCTGTGTTGGTTTGTATCACTCATAAGGGAGAGCTGAGGCTTCCACATGGCCCTTCATATATCCTGTATGTTCATGTGAAATTAAAACAGAGGTACTCCCTCCAACACATAATAGAAGGAGGAAAAGGTAATTGCCAGGGAGGACGTCTCCACAAGGACACTCTCCATGAGGACACCCATTTTCAATGGCTGCTACGGAATCTTGGGGACACTCTGCTCTGATACCAACTACAGACCATGGAGGACTTCCCACCACCAAGGACAATGACTACAGACCTCTGGGACACTGCTGGATCCACAATGGTGACTATCTGTCTGCACCTCAAATTCTTGCTTAATTTCTTTTTTCTTCCAATCTGTCCTATCATTATCTCTTTTTTATCATAATTTTCTTTTTTATAATAATTGTCTTTTGTAATAAATCAACTGATCAATTATGCAACTTGACCTCACTTGATTCTTAATTTCACTCCTGGGATCATAAACGAAATGGGTCCAGCACTGGGGTTTTGTCCAGTCAGATCCTGACAAGGCTTTACACCACTCCAGGTAGATGACATCCATAGTTCTTCGTTTGTCCATTGGTGTAGTAACTCCATCATAGAAGGCCATTAGGCTGCCTTAGTGGAGCCATGCTGGATGTCTTGAGTCCCTGTCCTCCATGTGCCTTAGCATGGCTCCTAGAAGGATCTGTTCCATGATTTTCCCAGGTACAGAGGTGAGCTGACAGGTCTGTACCTTCCAGCGTCCTCCTTTTTACAATTTTTAAAAATGGGTGTGCTACTGCCCTTTTTTCAGCCACCAGGGACCTCTCTTGACCACTGTTATTCCTCAAGTACCATGGAGAGTTGTTTGGAAACTATGTCAGCCAATTCCCTCAAGATCTCATGAGGTCCCATAGATCTGTGCATGTTCACGTTCCTCAAATGGTCACAATCCTTATCTTCACTTACAGTAGGTGGAACTTTGCTTGCACAGTTCCTGCCTTGCAGTTCACCCACTCAAGAGGTGTGGGGAGAGAGCCTCCCAGTGAAGAGTGAGGCAAAAATGTTGCTGAGTACCTCAACCTTCTTCTTGTCCTTTGTTACCAGTTTACCAGTCTTGCTCATCATGGCGGGCACACTTTCTTTGACCTTCCTTTTCTGGCTGACATACCTGTAGAAGCCCTTTTAGTTATTCTTTGTATCCCTTTTCAAGTTCAGCTCCACCTCCACCTAGGCCTTCCTGACCCCATCCTTGCACAACTGGGCAGTGTCCTTACACTGTTCCCAGGATATACCAGTCCCTGCTTCCACTGCCTGTGCATTTCCTTCTTGCCCTTTAGTTTCAGCAGGTCTTGACTCAGCCAGGAGTCAATAACACAAGTTGACTCAGCATAGTCAGTAACATGTCTTGTACTGTGGCACATGACACTCAGACAGCAGGAGCAGATTCTTTCAAGTGCACATCTTGAATTTTCCATTTAAGCTTGAAAAGAGTAAAAAAAAGGGGAGTTTAGGTTTCTTACATAACTATTGAAGAGTACTTGCATGATTTGTGTTTGAAACATTTGTAAATGAAAGCACAGCCCCCTGTATTGAGTAAAAGATCTAGTTACATCACTTTTACTTCTTATAACTGACTTGTGGATTATGTTCATTTTTATTACAGGCTGGAATAGATGGTGAAGGCTCAGTTGTAGGGAATGTGTCTATGACTGTAGCATTTACTGTGCCAGAATAGCTTCCTTGGATGCAGATTCACTGTTTGACTTGTGCTGCAGTCAAGAGCACTGCAGGTTGTGCTTGGAGCCAGAGTGCAGAGGGGCACTTGAGGATGATCCCAGAGTGGGTGGCTCAGTTTACTTTTATCTGCCAACTTTAAAGTAAGCAGTATAATCTGGTTAATAAGGCTGTTGACTTTGTACTCAGGAGGCCTGGATGCCAGCTGGATCAAACAGTCGCTATTTGCATTCCCATCTTAGAAATGTGTAAAGCTCTTTCAGTCATTTGAGTGAGTAGAATTCTCCCATACTCTGAAGGACTGACAAAAAAGTCAGGTGAAGTCCCTGCTTTGGGTTTCCTCCTCCTGAGTAGGCAAGAGGTTACTCTGAACAAGAAAGTCTATATCTGCATTGGATTTAATGTGGCTTTCTGCAGTCAGCTTGAATGTTTCCCTGTAATAAAAAAATAAATCTCACTGCAACGGAAAAATGGTCCCATGGTGATTGTCCAAACTGTCCTGAAGCTAGGAACAAGTAGAATTCCCACACAGGCTGCCACAAAAGCAGAGAGAAAGATGGCTTGGCATCAAATTAATTTGCATCTGCATTTCCCTGGAAGTCTTGGATCTGACGTTTTCTGAAAAATTGGATACAAATCTGCTTGGTTATAAAATTCCCCAGCATTTGTTAGTGAGCAGCTTCATGGTCTCTTGTGCAAGGCAAGAAGCCTTCAAGTAAGTTTTGGATGATGTAGAATAAAGAGACGGAAGAAAGCAGAGAAAAGAAAAAGGAAACCAGAGCAACATTTCTTTGTGAATCCATGCACATAGTTCTTGATTTGTTTCCTTTGATAATTCCTGTCCATTTGAGTAGGGTATGCCAAATTTGAATCAGAAGGAATAAAAAAGTGAAACTTAGAGGTATCTTTGCAAGGTGCTTTAATAGCTATGAAACATGGACTTTCTACAACATCACAGCATTGTCAGCAAAGGTATTTCCTACCTGCTACAACTGTAACCTGGAACTCCCTCTGCTCAATGAAAAAAGAAAAAACCACAGATCTTGTGAATGCCTCAGGCTGTTTCCTGCTTTGGAGAACTTGTTCATACAGTAAGTGTCTGATCCATTTTCACCACCACAGAAGGTGTTCAGTACCTCAGCCTTTTTTATGTCCTGTGTAACCAGGTCCCCTGCCTTGCTCAGCAATGGGCCCACATTTTCTCATCTTCCTTTTGTCACCCATGTACTATAGAGGCCCTTCTTCTAGTCTTTGATAGCCGTGACCAGATTCAATTTGTCTTTTTCCGCTCCTGCCCAGCAATGGCAACTAACCCAGGACACCCGAAGACAGCACTGTAATTGCTCTTGTTTTTTTGTTTGCAAGGCCCAGAGGCAGCTGGCACAGACCCTGGAGTGTTTTCAGCTGCACCCTCAGTGCCAGTGTCTTTAAAGACATAGTCTGTGCCCAGCCCTGGGCAGGCTGTCCACCTGTAAATAAGTCACTCCTTTGATAACTGTGTGATGCTGGCTTGGCAAGGCCACTGGGCCGTGCTGCAGGCATTTCCTAGAAACTGGATGCCTCAAAATGGCCAGAAATAGAATGATAGTGGTGAGGCCCTGGCACAGGTTGCCCAGAGAAGAAGTGGCTCCCCTGCCCCTCGCAGTGTCAAGGCCAGGCTGGACAGGGCTTTGTAGCCAGTCTACTGGAAGGTATCTCTGCCTGTTGCAGGGGACTGGAACTGAATTAGCTTAAATATCCATTCCAATCCAAACCAGTCTATGATTCTATATAGCTTTCTGGGGAAAAAAAAGCTTTCAAAGACAGGATACTGCCCCCAAAAAAGTGGTCTTCATTATTTAAAAAAAAACCAAAAACACAACAAAACTAACAGCAAGGTATCAAGCATTTTAGTGAACTTTATTGATCACTATTTGAAAGAAGTTAGCACAGAGTGAGCAGCAGGAGGCAGCTGCCTTATGTATCCCCTCGGGATGGACAAGGTCCTCCTGGCCTGGCCACCCCCCAACCTTTCCTCAACCTCCTGGATGCTGCTTGTTTTCATGCCAGGACAGGTTTTGTTCCTGGTGTGGTCTTCAGGTCTTCCCCAGAGCTGCAGTTTCTCTGCAGAGGTTGCATTAATCAGCTTGACTGCAGCCTCAGCTTCCTCCAGGGCAAGACTGTGAAACCTGAACCTTTCTAAAACCAGTACTTTAAAGCACAGGTAACAGCAGAGCAGATTAGGTTAAGTTACAAATTGTTTTTGATACAAAAACATAAAATATCCCCTTATTAGCATCAAGAAGGCATCAAAGTTTCAATACTCTCATTAGAAAACTCTAACAGCATTTTTACGGAAAACAATATAGATCTTGTTTGTATTTAATTTTGGTTCTGTTCTTAATGAACAGTTGTGTGACAGTTACCAAACCCCAATACGGTTCTCTGAACCTCAGTACAAGTCACATATGTATCACAACTACGTAAATAGATCTTATTGACCCATTATCAAAAATACATCCTATGCAAGAACCTCAGGTATACTAAAAAAGAAAAAAAAATATCAATCTGTTAATGAAAATCCACACTTAATAAATCTATTCTCCCTGAAAGTAAAAGTGGCTACTAAGAAGTGGCAATGCAGTAGATTAAGCAGAAAACACATTGCAGAATTCTTGTCTGATTTATTGCTACATATAGATTACTCAAGGGTAATCTGTTTTCTTTAGTAATCCTCGAAGAGTCATATTGTATCAGGAGTTCTGAACACAGAGTAAAGAAAAATAGTATTTATAAAAATAGCATCCATTCAAGTTAGGCAAATCCTTATATAAATGCAAGAGAGAAATCAGTTAATCTATAAAAAAAAATTAATCCAGTGCGTATGTTCATGAAGTACCAACATCCTGATGTGAAGGACTTCAACTACCAAGTCTTCATAAACATACCTGTGAAATTCCTCCTCATGCAGGCCACAAACTGCTGTCAGAAGGCGCCCACATATGAAGTCTGCAGTCAGCTGAAGAACATCTCACATTTAAATCTCAAATGGCAAGAAAAGAGTTTTGTGCCAACTTCTGTGTTTTAGCTCAATTGCACATGGAAAAGCAGATGCTGCAGTGATAAGGTGTAGCCATAGCAATTTTCTGAAATGCATTTATGTGAGCTTAAGGGGCAAGACAGTATGGCTAAAAGTTACAATAAACATAGTGAATGCTACAGCTGTGTAAAGAGGTAATAAAACCTGCCCTCTTTTGCACATGTATTAAGTGTAAACTTTCAGAAATTTAGGAAACATTACAAACAAGTCATCTTTTGTGGTAAAGTAACCAGAGAGGATTTGAGGGTTTACAGTTTGAAAAACTATTAAGACAAAACAGGTTTAGAACTTTAACATTTTTAGTGTTTGCAGCATCGTAACTTTGGTGTTCAGACCTAGCAAATCAGAGTATCGCCTGTAATCAACCTAATCAAAACAGATGCTCTATAATGAAAAATATTAACTCCATTTTCAATGGTAGACTTGTAGGATCTGACGTTCCACCATGAATCACAGGAACGAGAGCACTGTCCAGTTCATTCAGGTACTTCTGTGGAAGAAGGTGACCTCCAGATCCAGCTAAGAACTCAACCTATATTGAAAACATATTAATGTTGATATTAACACTTTCTGTATTAACAACACAACACAAAAAGTGTAGCTTTGTAGTTTCTTGGTAAAGAGTGTTTTGGCTAGCATGAAATGCCAAAATAACATTTGAAGACCAGCAGGTGAATATGTTTTGAGGTCAGTCATGACCAGTAAGTCCTGAAGAGAAAAACAAGCAGCATCTCCCCAGGGTCTACAGGATCATACATGTTGCATGTCCCACACTGCTTCATTCTGATGTCCAAAAGCAATCTGATTTTATATCCTAGTATCCCAGTTACCAGCAGATTAATTTCAAAATATACCACCGAAAACTACATTCTCAGGACTGTATTTCCACCTTCTCTCAAAGAAGATAAGGAGGTGTGCCAGGGAGGAAAAGGATCTGAACTACTTCTGAGGGGCATCCCCCAAGGTGTAGCCTTGCCTGCTCTCTCTGCCACCTTCAGCCAGGCAGACCCATCCTTTTCTGCAGTATAGATCTTGGTGCAAATATCCTTACTGAACTATTTTAGGCAGCAAAATCAGCAAAATGCTACAATACTTCAAGAAAAGCATCAGAAAATTAGCTGTGATTTCCCTAAGCTCACCTTGGAGACAGATAAATGTGAGAGTTAGAACTAAGGATGGACTGACAGCTTACTGCAAGCAGCTATTAGGGAATTTCAGCAGAGTAAGGAAACAGGATTATTTCTTTCAAAAAAACATAAGTCATTAAGACAGCTTCTGCATGAAATTTCATCATCAAATTTCAGCCTCAGTCTGGTTCTGGGGAAGGGCAGAAACCTAAAAGCATTCAGACAGCGACCCAATATATTTACAAGAAAGATGTAATTTGGAGTGTCTGCAATAGAAACTGAGAGATTACCGTATCCAAGTCGACAGAAACTCTTAGGCCTATCTTACTCATCCTGTTGTTTTTTAAAGTTTTAAGGTGTGGGCAAAGAGCAGTACTGCAGGCAATAGCAACCTCTTTAGTAAACTGGTGAAGAACAGGACTGGAGATCCTGTTTTTTAGAAAATAGTGTACCTGAAATTACAGAAAGGAAAAGAAGAGTCAGCAGCCTCATTATATGACAAAGTAATATAAATATATACATAAAAATATGTAAATATATAAATATAAAGGAATAATTATGTTTACATGTAATGCAGAACAGAGTAAGCTGTAACGCTTGTTTGCTGGCAAAATATTACAGCATTTCATCTACTGACTCGAAACACTTGAGTGACCAGGGGAATATCTGGATTATCTATTTATAACATTATCCAAGCTTTTAATCAAAGGAGAAAAATTACGTAGATGTTTTAGATGCCCTTATCAAAAAGCTATGGCGAACATTTTGCCTATCAGTATGACTATACAGCTTGTAAGTTTGTTTCTTTATAGTATCACTTAGTGTGATCACTTTACCACTCAAACTATTCAAAGAAGTAGCAAAAAGGCTCAAGAACAAGTTTACTAACTTCAGTACACTTCATGACTTTTCCCTCTCTTTGAAAGTCTCTGCCTAGTGGTACTTTCTCACTCTGAGTTCCTTCCATTGATTTTCCATCAACTGGGCTTAAAAATCTATGGAAGATAACAGCATGGTTAGTAATTAAAACAACATTATATGATTTATATTTAATAACTTTTATGACATAATGCTTATTTTGTATATTAGCAATAGTCCTTGAAGACTATTTTAATGGCTTTACAACCAAATGTAATACAGGACTTGCATTATGAAAACACAGATGCCTCAAAAAAAGTATCATAATTGGACGCAACACTTAACAAACCCCTAATCCTACAGGTTTAAGAAGCTATAAACTTCTTTGGTAAAGCCACTGATTGTTCTAATTGGTCAGAGAAGCCACAGAAAAAGGCATGCCAAATCAAGCTCATGGCCTGAAAAAACACTTGAGAGAAGTTTTGAGTTAGTGATGTATAAAGTTTGAAGCTACCTAAATCACATGCAATAAAGATGCCTTATACCTCATTTTGATTTGCTGAATGCTGGCATTCCAAGCAAATTCCAATCGCCAAGGACAGTACTATGCGCTTCCAACCCCCCACCAGTAAGGAAGTTTAAAGGGATTAATAGCATTCTCACACAAACTGATTACTGATTTGATAGAGGACTTAAAAAGGAAACTGAGGGCTCACACACTTTTCCCATCGACTTACCAAACGCAGAAAAGAGTAATAAATTTTGCTGAACCACAAGCAGAATTGTTCTGTTAATGACATCTAGAGGACTGAAGGTACTTTACCATTCTATCCCCTTTCACATTTCAGTGTTAATACTTTCTCTCAATAAAAATACCTTAGATCATTTCAAGAAATTAGACAGGTATTTGTAAACTGTGCACAAGAACTCTCTAAAATGCTTAATACATTTACCCTTTGTTTATTTTTTCTTCATTTTCCACCCAGCAAATATCTACATATTCTTTCATGTCTCCCGTATCCGTTTTGCCGCAAGTTATTTTAAAGTCCTTCTTGCCTCTCAATGCTTCACGTAGGTTTTCCATTGTTTCTGGAGTTATTTGTACCATTAGTCCATCTAGAAAAACAGTTAAAATTCCAACTTATCTACAAGAAAGAGTCGCACAGCTTTATAGTAGAATCTTAGCTAAAATTCTAGTAGGACCACCCTCTCCTCATTAACAAATGCACATCAAATGGATGGCATCCCACAACTACCACAGTAAATAATGGGAATGAAATGGTGTGACCTAATTACATGAAAGAGGAAGTAATGAAAACCTTTCTTGGCAATATAATTAAAGCTAGAAGATCAATCTTAGGTTAATCTTTAAAGATTTTGCATTTCTGTGTCAGTATGTCTATTTCAACAGCATGTCACTGAAAGCTATGGCTGACCCATCTCTGGCAGTGCTCAGAGACAGGTAGGACAGGGCTTGGAGCAACCTGGTGTAGTGGAAGGCGTCCCAGCTTGTGGCAGGGGGTTGGCACTGCATGAGCTTTAAGGTTCCTTCCAACCAAAACAAGTCTGGGATTCTATGTTTTTAGAAGTGAACTAGGAGGATTTATTTTTTTTATACAGCATTTGTTTGCAGTAGGCTTTCTACAAAGCCAAAATTCCTGAAAATAAAAAGGTTATCTTACTGAGAAATAAAGATCTTAAGATTCTGCACAAAACTACTCCCTCTTCTTTATTTATGCATTTATTTATTTTCAAGTTCTCTTAAGAAGAAACCACACAGAACAAAATTATTACCTTCAATTATACTGGATTTAGCTAAAAATCCTGAAGATGTTTTTAGGGCTCCATTAAACACAACAAAACTTGCACCTGTAACTAGAAAAAGTAGGAACACAGTGAGTACCATTTTGCATCACTCAAGTTTGTCATCACTAACACTTAACTTGTATTCCTTTTTAAAAAAAGTCAGGGAAAAAAGGCAATACTATACTGACAGTGTTAATGATATGAAATATAACTCTCAAAGGAGAGAAGAATTTTCTCCAGTCAGATCTTAGCAACAAAGACCAGCTTTCCTAACTTTTTTTGTGAGTGCATACAGTCAACACAGGCAAGCCAAAAAAAGTTCTGTACATATAAAAGTTCTGTAGATATGGTTCCAGAAAGTGGTAGGATGTTTTTATTTTTTTTTTTTTTTTGAGTGGGAAGGAAAGGGGTTTTGTCCTTTAAAAAGGATGTGCCATTCAACTTGCAGATTTATTTACCGAAGGTACTCCTAAAATTTAGATCATTCCAGTAGTACTAAAAGCAACTGAAAGAAAAGATGATATAAGTGTATTTCCATGCTACAAACCTTTGCATAAATCTGTTAGTTACACAGCGTGCTTTAAACAAGAACACTCTAAGTAACTATGCATACCAGGAAGCACAGAAGTTGTCACTGGAAATGTAAGAGTATAGCCCTACTGGTCAATTCCTGCTTTAGGAATGTGAACTTTCTTCAGAAGCCAAACCAGACAGCTTACCTTTCCTGGGATGTCCAGTAGCACTGATTGCTTGTGTGTGATAGACGCCATGCTTATTCTGCACACACACCAAGTGAGAATCTGCTTCAGTATTAAAACTTGCTCCAATACTAATTACATGTTTATTAGAAGAATGTATTACCTTCATTACCTGTTGATACAAAAATCTGTCAAACTGACAAATCTCACTTTGCAGTACTCATCTAAATACAAGACGTAAGAAAACCCCAGCTCTCAAAACAAATTCGAAGAATTATTCATTTAGTTAATTCCAGAGCATTTAAACAAAAGAGTTTGCCATAACTAACTGGAAAAACATAATCAAAAATACTACTTAAGTTGAGAAAGATGAGTAAGTCTTGGGTACTGCTGGGCATAGTATCAGCTGTAGGGATTTTGTTTGTCTTAAGGCTAAAATATGCATTAAGCCTCATGTAATCTGCTGTTTAGGGTCTGCTTTTTTGTTAAAGCAAAAGTAAACAAAAAAAAGTAGAGTAGCAAGAAAAATCCACTTTTTAACATATCCAGGAAGAAGGAAATGTGTGCTCAGATCATTTCATGCTCTCTCTCTCTCTCTCATCACATGCCTACACCAGGTTGAAGCTCAGAGTTTATTGCACAGAAAATAGCAAAATAATCTAGACAGCAGCTATCAAATGGAGAATTCACCTGCAGAACAGCCTAGAAACTGATAACAGAATAAAACCAACATTACAGCCTCCAAGAACAGCCCCCCTTTTAAAAGAAAAGAAAGCTCATGTTAAAGATCTGATTTTATATGAAAAATAATGACGAAAGCAGTTTGGATTAGACTGCTAATCAAGGTGGTTTTACTCACCTCATTGTACTTGCTTAGTGGTATTTTAACACAGCTTCTACCCATTTCCACATGAACAAACAAGTTGTCTATGGTATGCAAAGTATACTGGTAATTTCTAAGGTCCTGTAACAGACAAAGTTTTTATGTTAGCTGACAATAACGTATCATCTCCTTACATTTTGTAACAAATACCACCTTGATAAAAGTACTTTTCATACATCTCTAAGACTCTTCAGAATAATAATGTTAAAGGTGACTGAAGACTTAATGATCATTTTTTTTCCTACTGTAATGTACGAGAAGGGTATCTTTGTGAATATAATTAAATTAATAGTACTGACAAGGTATCTCTATTTATGAATGGGTTATTTAGACTACAGCTACTTCATACACATTAGGATCTCACAGTGTTTTAGATAACAAAACACCCTCAACATCCTCCTTCTCTGAAAGAAAATCAAAGCATGGAAGCCACCATCCAGATCAATTTCCACACGCTGTCCTCCACAACTCTAATTTGTTGATTTACATGTTGAATATGCACTGATTTTTATTTCTTCCTCTGCCAGAAGCAACCTGGTCTAGTGGAAGGTGTCCCTGCCTATGTCAGGGGAACTGCAACTACATGATCTCAGAGGTCCTTTCCAACCCAAACCATTCCACAATTCTAAGATTCTTTGAAGTCTGAAGATGCCACACAGGTACTGCCACTTCACCAGTAAGGTAGGGAGCTGTCTCATGTGTAAGATTCCTCCACTGAAACACACTTTTTCAGACGGTGCAACTCCTCTGATACCTTACGGAATGACATAACAGTGACAAATAGGAAAGAGGGACTGAAGACTGCGGTTTCATCTCTGCTCTAATGGTCTCCAGGCTCTTAGAAGAGGATTTAGTAATCACCTAAATAATACATGCAGTTCCTCCCATAGCCTTACAGGATTTTTCATCAAAGTGTGGCAGACAAGTTTCATGTAAGTATCAGAAGAGGAGAGTCTCTGGTCAGGAGTACAGGCTTACTGAAAGTTTAAATCAAATTACTTGAGTAACAGAAGAAACACTTCCTCAAGTAACGGCACAAATTCCAGACTTGGCTTAGTCTGATGACTTTGCCAAAAACTTCTTTGCTTAGACAGTCAGACTGGTTAAGTGTGGTAAAGTTAGCTTGTGTGCAAAGTTACAACATTACAGTTACTATTACAGTTAGACCACAGCGTGTACCTCTCAAATGTTTTTAAAAAGTGAAGAAAGATGTCAGAATTAAGAGTAGTCTTCCTGCACCAAACCAACTTTTGTAAGACTAAAATGCAAATGAACAATAATCACTACACTTCAGCATCAATGTCAACATTTTTCTAATTCATTTAAAGCCATTTTTATTAACAGAACTAATACACAGCAATAGAACATAAGAGATGTAGCTTTTCTAACTCACTTCTTACCTAACCTGGTAAATTTCAAGTCAGGTAGGGAGAAGAAAAATAACAGCCCTTTACTTTGGCAAAAATAATTCTGCTTTCAAGAACGGAGTTTTGACAATAACTGACATAATCTAAATTACAGCAGAAATGGAAGAGAATAAAACATTTACTCACAACAAGTAGCTTCATAATTGTGTTCCCAGTCTCACCAAAGAGTGGCTGCCGGTGCCTGAAACTTACTACAGGAGTAGGATATGCTACAGTCAGGGCAGAAAAAAAGTAGAGGTCATGTTTACTCATCAACAACTGTAAAACTTGCTAATCTAAGTATTTATTTTCAGCTATAGCCCATGTTTCTTAATTTCAGTACCTGATCAGCCAAAGCACCCAGAGCCCCTGCTTCCCTGTCCCAGACTGTTCCCCACCCAAGGTTAAATCCTGCTGCAGTGTCATTGCATGGAATCACTCTCCTAGGGGCAGTAATTCTGTGGCAGAGACTTGTTGCTGCTTTCATATGTTTTGTCAGCTACGTTTTTCACAATTGGTGATCTGGGTGGAAACATCCCAGGTTCAATCTTTGGGTCACCAGCTCCTGGAGAGCCTGCAAAGGGTTTTAGTTGCCTGAACAAGAATACCATGCAGGTTAACACTTGCTTTTGTGTTAATGTCATAATACAAAGTAAGGTACCACTTAGTATTGATAATCAAGAATAGAGTGAGTGAGGATGTTCGTACAAAGTAACATGCTTTGATGTCCCGTGGCTGCAATGTGAAACACATGGAGAGGGAACCTAGGCAAGGCAACGAAATGCAAAAAAACACAGATCACAGTATGAAACCAAACCAAGTAGCACAGCAAAGTCAAAACTGTGAGATCACAAAGCAAAATTAGTAAAAAAAAAAAAAGATAATTGACTCAAGAAATCTACAGATAAGCAACTGATACATATTTATGGACTCACAGCTTCTAGAATGGCAAGCTTATTTATCAAAAATGCATTCAGATCAGGAAGGTTGTATAGGATACATTTTTCACATTCACTGCACTTAAGCAACTGCTGCTGACTGCACCCTATCTGAACTCTTGCTCTCTAATCATAAGCACCCCAACTGCCATAGGTAACAAAACAGCACTTATATTGCTAAATTATCTGCCTGTGTTATTCAAGCAGGCACAGAAGCTACTTTAGAAGGTATTTAAGATGGTATCTCCTTTCAGGTCTTGCTCAAGCTAGTATTGTAAGTTCTTCAAGGCCATGGGAAACTACGTAAACACTTTCCTTTGGTAAGCCTGGAGCAGAGTCAGTGTGAATCTTGCTGATTCACAAAGAAGCAGAAAGTGCGCACATCAGCCTGCAACAGAGTGTGGAAAGTAATCCCCATGTGGAGGCTGTGTCACTGCACAACATCTGGCGGTGCACATTTACACGCTCTTCATCCACTTCACTTGGAAAGAATGCCTCTTGCATTTTCATAGGCCTAGAGATTTTAAATGTATTAATCAGTAAGTTAGCTTTTAAGTAATGAACACCTACATTAATTGTATGAAGCAGTAGTGTTTTGCCAGCATGGTCAATTCAGTAATTTAATTCAGAGAAACCAATTTGCCAGAATCATAAACTGGGACTCTGAACTTTCCTTCAAACCTTTCTCCTAAGACAACGAAAGTCAGACTTTGGCACTTTACTTATGTCAGTTTTGTTTTCTTAGCTTTCTTATCGGCTGAAGAAAAAAATTACACCAAGTCTAGCAGGACAACGTAAATTCTCAAGTGTCTCAGCAGGTGGCTCCTATGTGTGAAACATAAGTCTTATACACTTGTAATATAAAATACTGCAAAGAGGATTGTAAATATTTCACTTGTCTAAACCCCGTGTATTTTCCAAGAGAATTTTATATTTATATAGGTATTTTAAAGTGTTAAGAAACTTACCCCCATATTCTGCTCCCAGTCTCAACATTAAACGGATAGGAAAAACTTTTGCCCAGGGTATTTCTAGCTTATGGATGAGAACACCAAAAAGAAACGGGTGATCTGGTAGGATCTGATCATTAAGTTTCTGAAAAGTTGACGAAAAAAACAGGAATCCTCCATGGTCTTTGTTACTGAAAAAGTTTTCAGTAAAAGTAATGTTTTCCATGTTTCTGATTAACTTTCCTGTAGAAAGAGGGACAGTCTTTGCACATATGAAGTAATACATTAGCGTCAAGAAAAGTATTCTGACACCTAATGGTCTCCTACAGACTTGCAAGCTATAGGGTGGATCTCCCATCTTCCTGAAAGTACGATGGGCATCTAAACCCATAGACTGAGTACTCTGTGTTTACTAACTAAATTAACTTGACTATCAAACTAGGCTTCTCCAAACAAATACCAAAAATCCTAAAGTGTACAATGTTCTGGCACACACCAGTGTGAATTTGATTAAAAGACCTCAAATATTTACATACATAAGAGTTTGTGACTTCTGCAAATTAAGCGACAGATGCCCTAAACCATAGACTTGAGGACTTCCACCCAGAATCTCCAACACAGTATAACTAAGTTATAACAAAAAACCCCTTCTACAGGCAGAATATTTACAGAAATATATGAAACAGAGAAGCTTAAAATTCTTTTCTTCTTGCTGTTGATTTGGATCCCAAGGCTAACATTATTTTTTTCAGAATCACTAGATACTTAAAATTCTTCAAGAAAAAGATAATATTCTGCTTTAGAGATCAGGAAGAAGATACTACAAAATAGGCATTAAAATTTCATACCTTTCATTGCATCCTTGTAGATGTCAATAAAGAATTTGAGTATTTCACAAGGAAAAATCTCTTCATCTGGCAAACACTGCAACAGAATGACAATTTCTGCCTGACCCAAACCATGCAGTCCATTTGTTGAGAAGTACCAGCACTTTTCTGAAGAATCTTTAATTAAAAAGATAGGTACCACAGTAAAGATATCATATAGTCAGAAAAAGAAATCTGGATTCAATGGAAGAGAAAATGTGCACTACTTACAAGTTATTAGCTTGACATTCACAAGCAAGTTTGCATTTAGGATAAAAGTTAACAGATTAGGACCTCCTTCCACAAGAAGCAAGGTGATCTTTTGGCGAGATGGATGTTCTTCCACTAGAGGATCTAAACGAATTAACACCCTATTTAGTTTAACGTGTCAACCAACCACCCAAAAAAAGAACTGCAGATCATAGCATATGAAAAAGACTGTCCTATCCTCCTATCTTAAGAGGGTGGTAATTATTCTCAAACTTATAATAGCTACAGATTAACCAATGAACAGCTTAAGCCTGAGATTCCAGCAATGTACAAAAAAAACCCAGTAACTTATAATAAAGGTAGAAACTGGGGCTATCATTCATTTGGCTATTACTGACTAATTGTGCATGCAGTCTCCTTCAGTACTGTTAGTTACCACCAATGAGCAGTCACTCTATAATGCATTTAAGTGATCAATCAGTCTTTTGATAATACACTGATCTTGTTAATAATGCATGTTCAATTATCCAACAATCCAATGTGCAGCTAATAAATGAATTACTAGAATTGTATTAAAATATAAATTATAAACACACAAATTTGTATTTAGACATCTGCTAAATTTTCTCAAAGTTTACCTTTTCCTTTTTCACCCACTGCAAGCAGAAGCGGTGGCAGTTTATCACCCTCAGGAACAAGGCTGATCTCTTTGCGAACACAATTCTCAACACCACACAGTGCCCTGTAACTTGAAGGACTAACAGGCACATCACTAGTAGTCTGATCAACTGAACTGGAACTAGTCTTCTCAGCTTCTGCAGCAGGAGAACACTCTTCAGTTTCTAGAATTACAGATGTGTAACTATGTACCACCTCACTCTGGCCTGGAACAGCCTGCTGTGCATCATCTGAAGAAACAGAAGGATGTAATTCCTCCATTTTTGCAGTATCTTCACTTTCTTCCTTCCGTTTTGCATATACATCAGGTAATATGTCATCTTCCTCTGGGTTTGCAGCCTATGAAGAATAAATCAGTAAATAAAAATATATACACTCATGTCTCAGAACAAGCTAAACTTTCATTGCTAGCATTCTAAGAAGGAATAACAGAGTTAAATTTGTTACAAATTCTGAGAAAGCATTGCCTCTAAACAATAAACAACCCACCAAATCTCTCCTGGATCTTATTAATTTTATCACCATCTTTAGGAGCTACCTAAGGTGAAGATGCATCATTAATGTATTTGTTTGGTAACACAAAATTCCTATCAGAATGCAAGACAAACAACAGCAAACTAAATACCCCTAAAGGAATCTGTTTAGTATTATTGTTTCTCTACTCAGCTACTGAACACTGTCATCACTAAGGTGTCAGCATTTGGATCAGCATTTCAGTACTGCACATGTATTTCTATACCATGCACTAACAGATGAGTCTAGGATTTTACAGTCAGATTAATTTGTAGTTTGGAGTCTAAACTAACGTGCTCCCCCAAGAAAGTGAGAAAGTAAAGAAGCTATGAGCATAGGCACATCAAGATATCAAACAAAAAAATCAAGATGTGCACTATCAACTTTCAAGTATGTTAGACCTGCATCCTATCTCAATAGGGAAGACCTCGCATTGTAACAAGAAAAAAACCTAACAACCCTACGCTTGCCCTATAATAGTTCTCCTGGTATCCCGTCAGCTTCCAGCAGATCCTCTGTTTAGATGATACATGTACCAGAAAAATAAGTCCATTTTAAAAAAACAAAAATGCATCAACCCCAAAAGTAACACCCCCCACACAAAACCATGAGTAACTTGGCCTCTAATAGGCTTCTTCCCCATGAATTTGCTTGCTGGTGTTGCATTATCACTTTATACTTTTCACCCTCATAGCACCCTCTGCCAGCATGTTCAGGATAATGTGTTATCTAGTGAAGTACCTCCTTTGTTTTAGAGCTGCAGTACGGTGGTTTTGTTCGAGCTTCTGAGGCTGCATATAAGAACCATTAACAAATTGTTTCCCACTCACTTTGTCCATGCTGCTTTTAATATTAGACATTTCTCATCTTTTGCAAGACAAAATGTCTTATTCTTTCCCCAAAATGGAAGTCAGGCTTTACCTTTTGATTACTGCAACTTACTGCAGACCTTCCTTCTTCAAATGAAGTCACATTTACTATTCTTCATGACTTAAGGCTCATTTACGTGCTAGACATGTGGAAATTGCTCAGATCCTCAAATAGTAATGATCTGTTCTAGTTGATAGCTTTATTAATTTGTTTTAAAAACTATTCAATGCTGCCAGAATCACAGAATTTATGTTACTGCTTGAGACAGTGTTTCAGAGTTGTTTTATTTTAAAGAGGCTCCAGCTGAGGAATCCCTCCAAATCTTTCCAGAACAAACTTGTACTTCTTTGGACTTTTCTTGTCAAGTGCAACTAGTTCCAACACCTATGGTTTATGATCTACTATAAAAAGTCAATCCCCCTGTCAGTTCAGTATTAGTTAACATTAGAAGCAATACCCAGCAACACACAAGTTTCTACTATAATAATTTTGTTAATGGCAAATTTAAGAACTATGGCTGAGGTTACCCTCATAGAGGTAGTTAATCAAGGGTGCGTAGGAAAAAAACGCAAATTTGTTTTGGAAAATTGTCTGCCATACCATTTTTAAAGCTTACATATATTCCAAACCAAGCACGGTCTCCTTCAAGTATGGTCTACAAATTATTTCAGCCCAAGGACTTCACAGCCACCCCCCAAAAAATAATCAAATACTAGTTCAGATTCTAAGAGCTGTAAAATAAAAGTCATATTATGATATGTAAGGGACCCCATCAATAGCAAGCAAAGCTATTTCAAGAGGCAATTCATGCATCTACGCATGCTTCTTAACTCATACCATATGCATCTCTGGCAACTCAGGGTTTACTGGACTCAAGTCCTCTGATGACCTCCTCGCTCCAGATGAAAGTTTTGTTGTATCTGCCACTTCACCATTTGGTAAAATCCCGTCTGCAAACCAAACTCTCCTCTGTTCTTTGGGGCACAGCCCTAGGACAGGTTAAGAAAACAACAGTGGCTTCATATTATTGTACTGTTCTGAAAGCTGAAAGGATAAAAATTAAGCTTCTTTTCCACCCAAATATACAGAGAATCAGTTTACTGGCACCAGTACAGGCAGACAGTTTGACATCAGCCAGGCTTCAGGCATGCAAAAAAATAATCTCATGCAAAAACCCACCATATTTGTAGAGGAAGCTGCCAAGCCAGAGTTAAATCTACCAATTCCTACATAAGCAAGTCAACTTCCTCAATCACCCTTCTGTAATAGGGTGAGAATGAAGTACATATCACAACTAAGAGATTAAATACTCTCTAAAAATAACTTCATTGCTGTCTTTAAAAGATTTATTTTTATTGAAGGTCAGATGTTTAATAAAAGCTGAACAAAGACAATACTTAGCCATTAATCATTCATATTTACACAGAAAAAGAATCCCTACTGCTCCCTAGCAAGTTTTCCCTTAGCAGCTACTTTCTGCTTTTACTGAAAGTCAATGCAAGCCAGAGATCTTCTAAGCTATATAGAAATTATGAAAGTTGTATCAACACACACAAAAATACTACAACATAAACAGAGAAAGATTAAAAAAATAACATCCATGTTAGATAAATGGAGACTTAAGACAGGCTTGATCAGACTCACACATAGCATCAAAACTGAGAAATCTAAGTAACTTTCCAGTGTTCCAGCTGAGTTCCTTCACCCACCCTCCAGCCCCCACAGAAAAGCACAATATCAAGTATGAATCCATAATGTGATAAACAACTCTTTCCAAAGTGATCCTGAAAGTGTTAGATCTATTACACTGTATTTAGCATACCTTCAATACCAGGCTGTTTAAGTACTGGCGTAGGTAATGATGCAGAAGGTGAAGGAGAGCTAGCACTACCCAGTATCTGAGCTTCCTCCAAAGGTGGAACAGTAGAACACTCAACAGAAACACCTGAATCTGGGCCAGGACCAGTTGGACTCATCATCCTTTCAAATGCCTGTGCTAAAAGAATGTGGTTAGTTTTTAAGATCTCACAGCCAATTCAATTTTGTATGCAATGCAGTGTTATGGGTGTTTGGGGTTTTTTTAAATTTTTTTTTTGTTTGTTTTTTGTTTTTTGTTTTTGCAAAAGCAGTGCACAATTTGAGAGCAAGTTATGGAAAACGAACACGCAAGCTACTGTACAGAAGGAAATTCTTGATTTTCTACCTGCACATTTGCCTAATTCATTTCTAATACACAAACAGATTTCCTTGTACATGTTGCTGCTGCTGCAGTGGTCACATTGAACCATATGTTCCCTGTACCTTGGTGCAAATACATATATCACATTTATCTAGTCAAACTATTTACGTGGCATATTAAAAATCTGGTATGCTTTCAACTTGTTATTTAAGTATTAATGATCCAGACCTCAATTTTTCCTCATGTTTCTACAGGCATCCATGCTTAGCTTTCAGTTAAGAAAAGCTTATCTTATGATTCAATTCCTACAATATTGTTAGGACTTGTGAAAATATCAGGACAGAAAGCTACCTAAAATGGCCAAATGACACGTGAGAACAAGGAGGGGTATGGCCTTTAAACACACAGAAGGCTAGTGTGGTGGAAGGATCACTTTTTGCTGGACTCCTTCCACAGATGACTCAAGGGCATAACTTTATGTTTAGGCTTCTGGAGTTCAAACCTGCTTTTTTCTTTTTTTTAATAAAAAATGACCAGATTGCTACTCAAAGTTTAACATAAGAACTGAAATCCAGTTAAGATGTACAACTATGCTCTTCTTCCCTCCATCTCAGAAAGAGGAAAGCATGCATCAACTAAAGTAACAGAAGCTCTTAAAAAAGAACAAAGGTTAAAGTGATGCTCGCTGTACCTCTTCTTCTTTAATGATTACTGCAATTACTCAGAAAACCTTTTTACCTTTATTAATGTCATTATAGCAGCCAGTACACACTCTTGCTTCCTTCTCCATGTACTGTAATTTGCATTTTCGTTTGCAACAGGCACCACAAAAAACCTAAACCAGAAAAACACTAAATTAAATATTACAGACAAAAATCACAGTATCTCCTAAATCAAGCTCCTGCTGTTATTTACTCCTTTTACTAAAAAGGACTGCATTATATAAGCACGCATACACATTTTTTTTTTAAGTATGGCAGCATAAAAAGAGCTTTATCATGTGTATCTTACATTTCTGCTTAGGGATAAGGGAAAGTAGTAGCCTGAAGAGTCTTTCAGCGCATTATTCAGCTCTGGGGCCCCCAACATGAGCCACATGAACCTGTTGAAGCGTGTCCAGAGGAGGCCACAGAGGTGCTCTGAGAGCTGGAGCAGCTCAGCTCTGGAGACAGGCTGAGAGATGAGCTTGTTCAGAATGGAGAAGAGAAGGCTCCAAGGAGATCTTAAAGCTTCCAGTGCCTAAAAGGGCTATAAGAAAGCTGGAGAGGGGCTTTGGACAAGGGCCTCTAGGGACAGGACAAGGGGAATGGTTTTAAACTGACAGGGGAGATTGAGATGAGATCCAAGGAAAAGGTTCCCCCCACTCTCATAGAGAACACTGAGGTGCAGGCACAGGCTTCCCACAGAAACTGTGGCTTCCCCAACCCTGGCACTGCTCAAGGTCAGGTTGGACAGGTCAAGTGAAAGGTGTTCCCACCCATGGCAGGGGGCTGGAAGTGGATGAGCTTTAAGGTCCTTTCCAGCCCAAACCAGTCTGTGATTCTCTGATTAAAAATCTCAAAAGCTCCTCAATTTGGGCCAAACTATGAAGTCTGCTGACTCTGTTTTTGTCAAGGATTTTCCTGTCCTGTTTCCCTGAACTGCCCCACAACTTATCCATACCATCACAGCTGAAATTTGCCAGTTAATTCTTCTGCACCAAAGCAATCCTAAGATGCCTACAAAATAGCCTTTCTTCAAACCAAGCACACCCACATTACATAGCCAAGCACCCAGCTCTTGGCAACACTCTCTCAGCTGTGAAAAGGAGCAGAATCTAAAGTTTCTTGATGTGAGTGGACCTAAACACATAAGGCCATGCGCCCACAAAATAGCTAAAAGTGGATGTTTTTATTTTTTTAAGATCATAGTTGGAAGCAGCTGGTATACAATTGCACAGCAATCAGAATACTTTCAAGGAATACACTTGTTTGATTCTAAACCCTCTGCAGCCTAATATTGCAGATTCTGTCTTCTCATGCAGAAACTTTTAAAAAAAATAATCTAAACTAAAACCCACAGTACGTACACAACAAAGAGCAGCAACAAAGATGACATAAGTGATATTGAATGCATATGCTTGTCTAGAACAATGAAAAGGATTCCCGGGTGCACCACCTATTCTGAAATTCACTTGTACTTCTGTTAATCCTGTAACTATTTTACATGAAACAACAGTGACAGGAAGATGGACTGAACCACAGAATTGGGTCAGATTTGGTTTACTGCTTTAGTATTATCTCTGAAGATAGCTGTTGAAATCTCTCATTAGGGTTCAGATAATGGTTAAAACAATCCAGTCTCATACCAGCAAAGATCCATTCTTTACCCATTGATCTTGCAGTCTCTTCATAACGAGCACTACCAGTTTGCCATGAAATTCTTCTATGTCACAGACAGCTGTCTAATTCAGAGCTCACTGTATTCCAATATATTTACTAACTCTGGTTCAGGAACTATGTTGTCTAAGTGGGCTCCCCAGTTTTGCCAGAAAGAACAAGCATAGTTGCCTTTATGCTAGTCGCTCCCTTCGAAGTATTTTAAAAGCATATCGAAGACTGATTTGAAAGAACAGTATGTTCTTCTACACCAACAGGATATATAACCTGGTCTTAAGTAGAAAAGGGGGAAAAACCTGCATCTCTTTAGCCTGGACTATACCTGCACAATCCTGTTCAAAGAATTTAGTAAAATTGCTTTCTGCAAGAGTTCCCATAAATATCTGATGCTTTTCTCACTTTTCCTTTATGTCCTTTCAGGGTGATTTGCAGGTTTTTAAAGAGTTCTGCCATTTTTAGCTATATGCAGACTCTAGAGTCAGATTTAGCCTTTACAAAAGAAATCTTCTGAAACCCTGCTCTGACAGAAGCCTTCTACCACTGACAGAGATAAGCAGTTGGGAAGAATGCTTACAAGTCTCATGCTACTCCGAATTACCTTTAGGAGAACAAAGCAGATTAAGGGAAGCCAAAAAAAACCCAACCAAACCAAACCCCAAAATCAAAACCAACCAAACAGTAGCGATGGTTGAAATAAAATTATTACAAGTGAACTCCTTCAAGTAGGGAAAGTCACTGTAAGAACAGCAGTACGTGGTCAGTGTAGTATGAGAAAGAAACTATGCCAATTGCTTCTGCATTAGTGTTGCAGTGTTACCCAACTGAAAACACGCATGCTCAGTAAAGAATGTAACTCTCGAAGATTAATTGCTTGGGAGTTATAATCCACCTTAGGGCTTAAAATGCTAAGCTGTACAATCCTTCAAAATAGGTATCCTCTAAATTTTTTGCCACTGGAACCCACAGCTTAACCCTAATGCAGAGGAAACAAAAAGTGAAGACAAACTAAACGAACAGGTAATGCAATAGGGGAAAATAAGATGAAGTTGAGACTGCTGAGCAAAGAAATTGATTCTGGTTGAGCTAGGAAGAGGAAGGGTACCACAATAAGGGATAAATACCCCAACAAAGAAACTGTGAGGTTGTCCCACCTCACAAGTGCTGCAGATGGGACAGAACGCAGAGACCACTAACCTGACACTTCCCTCCATCACAGAAGCCAGAATTCACAAGTGCTGCCATTTTCATTGATAGAAAAAGCTAAAGGATCATGTGAAAACTAGAGTTGTCTTCCAGAACAGTTCACAAAGGGTAACAGTGAATTCTTACCTGTTTCTCCTTATGTCCAAGCAGCTGAAAACACCATAACCCACAACAGGTCCACAAGGAAATGTTTTAGGTTTCAGTTTTTGTTGTTTGTTTTGTTTTTAAGACAAAAAGCTACCGCTAAAGAGACACAGTCTTCCAAGACAGAAAGTTAAGCTAGTGCACATTCAGAAAAGCTACGGCAATTACAACTGCATAGCACTCCAGTATCTGTAAAGTTCAGATAACCCATACTGCCTTCACTCATTCTTCCAATGAATACACATGGTGATGCTCTCCATAATTAAACTATTCTTCTGCCAAAACCCCCTCTGTTAACACACAAGATCAACACCACCAACAGCTGATGGCTGTAAACAGGACTGTGCAATGGGATGCTTTTATCTCTTTCTCTAGACAAGGTCCAAGAATTTCACAGCAAATGCAAAAAGGACCTTCAAGACACTCTTATGACTAAAATGAAACCCCCTGAAGGACTGTGATTTAAACTTGTACAAAGCTTCAATAGGATATTCTGCCAAATGATCAAGTTCAATGGCTATTAGGCTGTCACAATGACAAGTTCTTCATTTACATAGTGCCCAAATTCAGACCTACATTTTAGTTCACTATGCTTTGAATACACATAGCTAGAAGAGGCATTCCGGGAAAAAACAGCCAACCCTCTCAAGACTAGGGATGCAAAAAGCTAGTAAGTACTGATGTTAGTCTCTGCTTTATATCCTTATCCATAAAGCTTACTTTATGGATAGAGGATGACTGAAAAGTTCACTAGTATTTTTAGTATTTCCATTTATGCACTAGCACAAGCATAAACCACAGCAGCTCACAACAGAATTCTGGATTAAGAATAAGCTTTGGTATTATCCACTCACTGCAGAAGACCACAGGCTGAAAAAAGTTCTACAGATTACTTGCTGAGTTGGTGAGTACCATTCATGCCATCAAAGTAGCACACTTTTCCGCCTGAGATGACTCCTAGAAAATTACACTTCTACATACATGGGAGGACAGACTTAGGCTATAAATCCTTTGCCTTGGTTCTGCTGTTACAGCTCCTGAAAAATGCAGTCTTTCCAGATTCATGGACAACGTTTTACAGGTGGTATAACCACTTACCCAAATTGAAATCATCATCAGCAGCACCTCATTTTTTTTAAGCTTAAATACTTAAGTTCAACTTAAAAGCTGTGTAAAAAGCCAATTCACTATGACTGCTAAGAAGCAGTCCACTGTCTCACCTTCCTTATTCCATACAAAAGATACCAATCCAGTCAGGAATGTCAGATACAATGAGAACACTATCTGTACTTCCCTTTAATTACTTTTTATGTAAAGTCACGCATTTATTAATTATTAGTCTTTCCCAATAGTCATTACGTTTCTGTGAAGATATATACAGATATATACATATACATACATACATTATTTTTAAATGCTTTAAGCCTAGAAAAAGATCTGTCAATATTCTTCCTCTTCTGTACTTTGGTTACTCCTAAATCAGAATTAATTTGCTTTCACTGTTACAGGGCCCCTCTCCAGTAACTCACCTTTCCACAGGCACGACAGTGGTGACGTCTTTTTGTAAAGGTGAACTTGACTTGGCAGCTCATGCAGTTGGGTGCCTCCGAATCAGGAACCCACATTGGCTGTTTCCAGGACAGAACTGCAGATATTTTAGGTGACTTCACATTTTCAGCTGTTTGATTTCCTCCAGCTTCAGAGCAGCTTTCCTCAGAGTGCTCAGGGTAAGCATTTTTACCAACCTGTACGCTGGTGCTTGAGAGGGGAGCTTCTGGGATAACAGAACTGGCTTCCTGATTCTCCCTCTCAAGTATGTCTGTTCGTTTCTGCTGTATTTGACCAACAGCTCTGTGGGAAAGGCCAAGCAACTGCTTTGGTCTTGCCCCTTCAGCACAAACACTAGGAACTAGCGCTTCACTACCACTTTCAATCATGTCGCGACTATCAGACATACTCTCTTCTGCTGCAGATTCCGATTCACTGGCAGTAAGAGATACTTTAAGATTATCACTAATATTTGTTATCTCTTCCAGTTTTGCTTGTGTGTGTTCTTCAGTAAGCTCTGTGAAATCCAGGTTGTTCACATTTATTAAATTTCCTCTATCTGCATCAGCTTCCATTAAGTTACTAGCATCATCTGAAGACTTCAAAACGCTGGATTGACGACTTTGTCCATACAAGAAATCATCAAGCTCAGCATCGCTTATTAGAGTATCACTTTTAATAACTTTCTCCTCCACAGCCAAGTTAGACATAACTGGGCTCAGACTTTCACTGTAATAAGAGTCTATACCTACATCATATAGCTCAGCTTCATATTCTAGGAAGGCAGAAGCAAAAGCTTCAATTTGCTGAGAATCACTGTTATCAATTACATTTTCATTATTACATCTTTCTTCATCCGTACTTTTTTCCACAGTACTTTCATGAATTTCATCAACATATACTTCTGGTTCACTCAAGTCAGTGTTTTCACAGGATTCCCTATCAGGGAGATCAGTTTTAGACATTCCAGCATGAACAGCTACAGTATCACTAATAACCTCACCCACATTTTGGGCTAAGGGAGTAATCTTCTCATCTGTTACAACTAAAGAACCACATATAGATACAGGAAGTGGAAAACACAACAGCGGAGTCTGGATGTCCTCAACTGAAATACATGGAGTTGAAACACTCTTTAGTATTTCATTGCTATTAAGTTCTTGAGTACCTACATTCTCTTCTATGATTTTCTTTTCCAGTTCTACTTTAGCTCCTGTTTCAAATGAGGAGCCTGGTAAAATACCATTTACAGGTAATGCTTCATGGCTTTTGCGCCACTGAGGCCCTCCTGGCAGATCTGAAGGCATGGATTCAACACTGGTCTCATCCTTTGAGTCTACCTTTTCTGTAGCATCTCTTCCATACATCTCTTTGCTTGATGCAGAACCTGCACTTTCCTCTTGTGGTTCACAAATCAATTTTTCATATGCTTTCTCATCTTCAGGACTGTACACATTTGAACCCTGTAATGTTACATGTGCTGTATCAAGGCAAGCAGTTTGTTCAAGCTGCTCAAATAATTCATTGCACTTTACAGATTCTGTCCTGTGCTGCTCATCACATGGAATCGAGATTTTTGCTGCAGCGTAACTGTCTGATTTTAAAGCCAAATGATTAAACTCCTCTGGTTTAAGATGTCCCAAACCTTGTAGTGTTGAGCTCCCATCACTCTGTTCTGTACCTGAAACACTGCTGCCACCAGCTGATGACACACAAGTAGGAACAGGTATGCAAGACACACCAAAGCCAATCAAGCTTTCACTGTACTGAAAGTCATCTGGCTGCAACTTCTGAGTATCTTCCTGAGCAGCCACTGAGTGGATGAAGTTACCTGTGTCATTAATGAGATCACACACAGGCACACTGCAACTTCCCAGGTTTGAAGCCTCAATTTCATTTAAGGAACTGCTGTCCACAGTGGACAAAAGATCAGGTCCAGAAACATTCTGTTGCTCATTTTGTGGCGAGTAACTTGGAAGCACTTCACATGCTCCAAGGTGGCTAGCTAGAGAGACCTCTTCTGATGAAGTACAACTGTTAGCATTCTCTTGCAATTTTGGTGTTGGGTATACATGTTGTAAGCAATCCAGAACTGAAGACAGCGAATGGTGTTTTGAGTCGTATGGATTTTGGGGTGTTCTGTAGCAGTCATATTCATCTGTTTCAAGCAAAAAGAAATAAAAAACCAAAGTTCACAAACCTCCTCTTTGTCAAAGTGTACTCTCTCTAAATCCCATCTTTTGATGAATACAACTTTTTACTTGGCATAGGCTACTTTCAGATTCCATGGTAACAGTCATCTGACCCAAATCACTCCACTGGAGAACATGGCAGTGCAGGAACTAACCTGTGTTCTGTTCAAATTCATCGAGTAGTTTGTCCAAGTCACAAACTGCAGCTTTAAAGTAACTGTCCATTCTAGACACAGTTCTAGTGAAGCTTTAGCCTTCTTAAACCTAAAAAGAAAAACAGAGAGACTGCTGTGGTCTACAAAGTATTATTATTAGAAGACAACTTCTATAAAGTATTCTTTTCCCTTTTTAATATATAATGTTTTTAATAACATTTTCACCTTGCTCCATGTGAACAAAATACAAGTACAAACAGGGCTACAGGCTGTCAGTCTCTGTGTACTCTAAACACATTATACACCACACTGACGCACAATACGCTCAAAAATTCACCCTGAATAAGGAAATCGAGGCTGGTTTATTACAGCAAAATGCAGCCAAATGTACATACAATGGCATTACAATGTCAGAAAGTTCAACACTAGAAAGGATACTAGGATTTTCTAGTTTGACTCCCCACGTTTTACGCCAGTTTGCATGCAAAACTGAAAAAAAAGGCCATAGGCACCTCTGAAGCACAAGCAAACTGTTTAAATAAACGATGCCTACAAAATCTCAGACATTTCTTAATTAAGCTGACAAAGTTGCTAAGCCACTGTCCATCATATTTGAAAAATCATGGCAGTCAGCTGAAGTTCCCGATGACTTGAATAAAGGGACATATAACCCCCATTTACAGAAGGGGAAAATGGAAGACCCAGGGAAGTACAGAGCAGTCAGTCTCACCTCTATGCCCGGCAAAATCTTGGAGCAGATTCTCCTGGAAGGCATGCTGAGGCACACGAAGAACAACAAGGTGGTTGGTGACAGCCAGCATGGCTTCATTAAGGGGAAATCCTGCCTGACCAGTCTGGTGGCCTACTATGATGGGGCTACAGAACTGATGGACAGGGGTAGAGCAGTTGATGTCATCTACCTGGACTTGTGCAAAGATTTCAACCCTTTCCAGCATGACACCCCTGTCTCCAAATTGCAAAGACATCAATTTGATGGATGGATGATTCTGTGGATAAAGAATTGAACTGATGGCTGCACGTGGGTGAAGGGATAAGAAGAATTAATGAAATGTGTTCAGGCATTATCACCCTGGTCAGGCTTAAGCCCTGGGAAGAGTAAAGAAAACACCAGGTGCTATTGCCCTGGCCCAGCCTAAGCCTTGGGAACCCTAAACACAACAATGAAGGATAAAGATAGGTTAGAAAACAAAGACAGTTTGCAAGATAAAGCAGGATGTGCATCTCAAAGACAGACCAAACAATGGGAATAGTTGTAACCCTCAGTAGTTTTGCTAAATTGGGATGATAAGGGAGTGCAAGTTAGCACTTAGTAGACTATAAAAGGGATGTGAGACATGAAATAAAGGATTTTATTTGCAACCAGAAATGGGGTCTGTGCCTTATGTCTCCACACCTGCACACAGAGTTGTGGTCAATGGCTCAATGTCCAGTTGGAGACCAGGTAATGAGTGGTGCCCCTCAGGGATCATTGTTGCAACCAATACTGTTCAACATCTATGTTGGCAACATGGCCAGTGGGATTGAATGTGCCCTCAGCAAGTTTGCCAATGACACCAAGCTGTGTGATTTGGTTGATGGGATCTGGAGGGAAGCAATGCCATCCAGAGGGACCCTGACATGCTTGTGATGTGGGCCAATGCCAACCTGACAAACTTCTACAACACAAGTGCAAGGTCCTACACCTGGGTGGAGGCAATCTCAAGCACAGCTACAGGTCAGGTAGATAAGATTCACCACAGCCCGGCAGAGAAGGACTTACAGGTGTTGACAGACGAGAAACTGGACATGAGCTAGCTTCAGTGTGCGCTTGCAGCCCAGAGAACTAACCATATCCTGACCTGCACCAAAAAAAGCTTGTACAGCAAGTCAAAGGAGGTGATCCTGTCCTTCTACTCTGCTCTCATGAGGCCTCATTTGGAGTACTGTGTGCAGTTCTGATGTTCTCAACATAAAAAGGATATGGAACAGTTGAAGCAAGTCCAGAGGAGGGCCACGAAGATGATCAGGGGACTGGAGCACCTCCCATATGGACACAGGCTGAGAAAGCTGGGGCTGTTCAGCCTGGAGAAGAGAAGGCTTCGTGGAGACCTCATAGCAGCCTTCTAGTATCTGAAGGGGATGTACGAGGATGCCAGGGAGGGACTCTTCACTAGGGACTGTAGTGATAGGACAACGGGTAATGGGTTTAAAGTTAAACAGGGGAAGTTTAGGTTACATATAAGGAAAAAGTTGTTTACCATGAGGGTGGTGAGGCACTGGAATGGGCTGCCCAGAGAAGTTGCGAATGCTCCATCCCTGGCAGTGTTCAAGGCTAGGCTAGACAGAGCCTTGGGCGACACTGTCTAAGTGCGGGGCACCCCTGCCCATGGCAAGGGTGTTGAAACTAAGTGATCTTAAGTTCCTCTCCAACCCTAACTATGATTCTACGATTTCATGCTTTAAAACTGCAATAGGAAACACAAAACATATCTTTCTGCCTGACAACCAGTTCAACACTGAGCATATGAACGTGACACTTAAAGAAGTAAGTTATCGCAGTTCCCAGGCTATCCAAACAACCTCAATTTACTCTCAGCTACAACCAAATGTTTCAGATAAGATGAAATGCAGGCTAAAATCTAAAATACATCAACAACTATAAAGCAGAAAACCAGCTGAAATATGAGGCAGTTGTCTTACACAGAGCTGCAGTGTGTTTAAGTGGGTTGAGGTCAGTACTCCTCTCCCACAGCGATCAGTGAGCTGCCTTTAAATCTTCTTATACCTTCCTCCAAGGCCAGGGAAAGAAAAAGATATCCAGCATGATAATCACCATATCTCTTCTACACAAAACCCATTACACTTCTGAGCCACAAAATAATAATAATTTAAAAGCCCTCTTTTTAAAGACAAACCAACTCATCAGAAAGCTATTTACTAATCACATTGCTACTGCAAAACATCCCCTTGTTTAATCAAGATTTCCAGTCATTTAAGAGTATGCCTCTTTGGTCACTCTGAATTGTTTTTCTAATTCCCCCTCTTTTTCACACCTTAACACCCATATTGTGCCAATTTGCAATTACCTGTAACACATAATCAAGATGTCATTTACACATCCCTTAAGTAAACTGAAGGGACTCAGATCCCTTCAATCTCTTCTCTGAAGGTGTGTTTAGTTTTCCTTCTAACCAGTGCACTTAGTCTCTCCATTGGCTGACTTCATACTCCACCCCGTTCAATGTACTCTGACCACCTAGTACTGTTTCTTGCCAAAGCTTAGAGCATAAACTTAAATTCTCTTACACCTCTTACACCACCCTGTAACTACAGATCCAGATTCTACACCTTATTTCCTTCACTGAGGTGTAAGGTCTCCTCTCACTGAATGGTTCAGATAAGACATATTCACTTACTACCCTATTAATATGCATATAATAAGAGAAGCTAACACAGAATCATAGTTCAAATAGAGACTTTCAAGGGGTAAGAAAGATGAAACAACTAGCATGCATCACCATGTGATGCAGTACTATGTGACTTATATAAGCAAAAAATAAACAATCTGAATATACTACTGTATTATCTCTATGGCCATGAATTAAGCACTCCAAAGGTCTTCAGCAGGCTCCACCATAAATCATCTTACATAACTACCTAATGAGCAAACAGCAACAAGTATGCAGATTAATGCCATTTCTCTTACACTCACTTGCTCATAAAACAATCTCATTTCATGACCTCCTGCAAGTGAGAGATTATCATTTGAAACAGAAGTTATTTCAATTAAAAGCCTACAAGGTTAACACCTTCTGGTGATCTGTTAAGTGACATTACAGAACAGATCCCATCCTTATGCATTTATTTACGGACAGCAACAAAACTGACAGTAAAAAGTCAATCAGACCACAAAAAATTTGAAATACTGAGGGGATTATGAGAAACCTACGTTTCAAGAAATACATAATGCTCTTTTTTACTCTTTGCAGGTATCCTGCAATGGAGACAGGCTGAGAAAGCTGGGCCTGTCCAGCCTGGAGAAACGAAGGTTCCAGGGAAACCTTCCAGCACCTGAAGGAACTACAGTGAAGTTTCAGAGGGGCTTCGGACAAGGGTCTGCAGGGACATGACAAGGGGGAATGGCTTTAATCTGATAGAGGGGAGACTGAGATGAGATCTCCCGAAGAACTTCTTTCCTGTGAGGGTGCTGAGGCCCTGGCACAGGCTGCCCAGAGAAGCTGTGGCTGCCCCATCATTGGCAGTGTCCAAGGCCAGGTTAGATGAAACATGGAGCAACCTGGTTTAGTGGAAGGCATCCATGCCTGTGGAAGGGGGTTAGAACTGGATGAGCTTTAAGGTCCTTTCCAGCCCAAACCAGTCTGTAATTCTACGATTTATTACACAGGCTGTACCACCCAGATACAACCTAAGCTACAACTAACGGGCAGACAAAAGGGGTGGTCGTCACAGGCCTCTCATGACTGCAGCCATACATTCAACAGGCCTTTTTGTACTGGCACACATTCTCATCTTACAGGAAGTCAAGAGCGAGAACAACAAAGTCATGTACTTCAGAGAGAGAACAAAGTTAGGTTTTTGCTTGTTTCTTCACCAAAACAGGTCTCGAAAGCAAAACAAGCATTAACCTACAACAAGATCCTGGCAAAGATATGTGACTCCATCTGCTGCACTCCTAATTACCTTACACAAAACACTGCAGAGTTAGAGATCTGTGAGTTAAGCTCCCAATTAACTGCAATCAGACCTTTGAGCATCTTAAAGATCAGCAATTTTTATTTTTTTTTTTTTTAAGGAAACCCCTAACTGTTAATGAAGGAATCAAATATATCACTACGAAATTAAAGATGACTCTGAAACAACTTTCACTCAGGTTTCTCAATGACACCAGATGCTTTAATTAAAAAAAAAAACCAAACAAAAAACCCCCAAAAAACCCCAAACTTTCACATTTCAGAAAATATACTGAAATAACTATTTTATTTGTCTTTATCTTGCACTAGAGAAAACCTAGAGATTATCCATTATTTTGTCCTCTTAAGTAGCACAAGACAAATTTTGAATTAAACATATATGCATTATTAGATTGTAATGCTGAATAGGTAGATTAGAAGGACGAATATCCCCACTGTATACTGCTGGCTCATTGCCTTCCCTGAAAACGAAAGAACTCAATGCAAAGAATTGCAGAACTGAAATCATATGCAAATATTTACATCTATTTAATACAGACTTCTACAGAGCTCAGAAAACTATCGCAATAGCTCAGTCTATTGAGCCAATAATGTTGTGACAATCAATAGTTTTGAGCTAAAATTGTTCCATTTGAATTAGTAATTTATCTTGAACAACATCACTTTGAACAACTATGATGTTATTCCTATAATTTCACTACACTTTTCATGAAGTGTCTGACAGGTTTTCAGCTTTTTCAAGAAAAACAAAGAGAAACACAGAAACACAACAAAAACCCCAAAACACAACAAAATCACCCTCACACCCAACAGGGGACAGGCAGAAGCTCCCTACCTCTCTTGAACCTCTCTGTCCAGAATCCATGTATCTGCATCACCAAAGAACAGTAAAAGCTTCCTGGTTTCTTATGTGGTTTCAAATCCTCTTTCCGCAGCAAGACCAAGTTTTATTTTTTGCTTCCTACATTTGCCTACCGCCAATCCAAATATTTACATTAAACAAGGAGTGGGTTCAAAGCTATGAGAAAAGCTCTAGTGGTATATTTTTATTAAATGGCTGCTTGTTTCCCTGCCCAAATGAAGTCCGTAGATTTAGCAAACTGCATTTGTTCTGAATATATTAAGAACTATACTTCTAACAATCTGAAACCAACAGCACCATCACTGGTTTAAGTAGGTAGAAATTTCAGTAGAAGAAAGACCCACCATTCCCCCCACGCTCAATTTTACCAAATCAAAGGACTGAGATGGGAGAGGGAAATTATTGTTCTGTATGGGAAAAACAACAATGCTGGGGGTGGAACAGGAGACTAAAGCTGCAGATGTCTCCACTGAGGGTTTTAGATCAACTGTTTTGTAAACAGCTTGTCCCTCTACTGTTCCTTACATCACAAGAGTTAAAATCTCCTCAGTGACTCTGCACAGAGCAAGAACTGACCTTGGTTTAATACAGCTTTTCCTTGGTTATTTTTCATCCAGATAAGTTCCTCATGTAGACATACAAAAAAGCATGCCAGCACACTGGAAGGGGCAATGCATGAGCAGGAGGAAATCAGTACTGAAAACAAAAGCACAGGGAAGCTCAACCTGCATGTCCAGCAGCGACCTGCAGGACTTAAGCCAATCTCCTCCTTACCGTCACCTCCTACGCATTTAAAAGCATGCACCTTCTGTCGACTAAACAGCATTATGTGGTCTTCTGAACATGGTTTTTTGAGTTCTGAATACACTGGACTCTCTCAAAATGGGTTCACAGATTTATTTTATTTTTAAATAAACTATTAAAACACAATGTTCATAACTGCATCTGAGGCAACAGTGCAGTGAGACATACAACCTGAGGCTCTTAACAGCTCCATTTTATAATTTTTTTTCAAAGTAGAAAGGTTTAAGTTTTAAACAATGTTTAAGTAACTGTCTGTGATATGCTTTTGGGTTAAGTTAAAAATTTATGTGTGAGAAGACTTGAAAATAAAATACAAATCATTCTCAAAAAGGGGAAACATAATCAAAGCTCAAAATTACCATAGGACAGCAATAACAGCTACTATCCAATATTGTAAAACTCAGTTCAAAGAGCAAGATCCAAGAAAAGATTTACTTCAGAAAGTAAAGTTTAGATATGGGGCTGCAGGTATGGTTAAATTAGGTAAGGTAGTTTAGTTTTAGAGATTCAATTTTGTGGATTACTGCACCGAACTGAGCTAATTAGGTCTGTTACTTCCTCATGACCAGATGACTGCCCACTGCATGAGTAAACTATGCAGCCTGATGTCAAAAGAAGTGCTGGAGTTCTCACTTACTACTTTTTCAGCCAGAAACAGACTGAAAACAAAATATTAAGGAATAGAAATAGGTTGTGTTCTGAACATTTTATATCATTACAGGTTATCATTTCTGGTCACACAATCAGTCATTATGTGCATTTCACTCCCTTAAGCAGCAGCTCATCTCACTTGAAGAACAGAACACACTGACCACAAGGGCTTCCAAGTACACAGGTTAATAAAGATCCACTTTTTTTCCTTTTCCAATCAACAGTCAACTCTGCTCTGCTAACTTCTGCTTGAGGACAGAGTAGTACTTTTTATTAATGTATTACCAAAAGCACGTTAAGAGTACTCTAGGTACTAACTTCTGCTTGAGGACAGAGTAGTACTTTTTATTAATGTATTACCAAAAGCACACTAAGAGTACTCTAGGTAAGCATTTGGCATGTTTCTTAGCAAGCTCACCTTAAGTTTTTATCTTTCAAAGCTTTCACTTGGGTCCTGATCAGCACTCATCATTATCTTACCCAAGTGTTTAATTGGAAAACTAACAAAACTTCATTGCTCTGCCAGGCAGCAGTCACCAAGGAGAACGCAGGAAGCCACTACTTTCAGCAGAAAATGTGAACTGCACTTAAGTGAGCTATTCTGTGCCAATCCCACAAAGAATTTTGAACAGTTAGTATTTAGGTCACATCAACAACTGATCAAATAGCCTCCCCTACCTTCTGAGGCCTCCAAAAGGCAAGCTTAAATTGAAGAAAAGAGAATAACAAAGGTTTGCTTATGTTGTTTTCTCAGTCAGACTACGCTTGGTCCCTGGGAAACTCCTAGTACTGCACTTTAAATAGCACAAAGACAGTATCTTAAGAAAGAGAGGCAAAATTCTACTACCTACCTGTTACCTAAAGAAAGCAAATATTGTGATCTGGATGAACTGCAAGGAGTATAAGTGCCTCACTGCACTTCACAGGCAACCTCTTTATAACCTTAATGAATCACTTTTAACATAACAGGCACATTTTCCAGAGTTCAAACCCGACATTCTATATGGGACTCCACAACACTTTAAGAAGGAGATAACACGTATTTGCCAGGGTAGAGAATGGTCAAATTACTGGATGACCTGACAACTTTTTCTCAAATACAGTCTCTCTATATGGAGGTAGGCAGTAGTTTTCGGTGGTGATAACTTGTAAAATAAAACTATAAGTTAAATATTAGCAGCTAACCAGTTTAATATCTGATGACAAGCTGCCTTTTGATGTTTCAGAATCCTTGAAGAACACAATCCATAGGGTTAATAAGTATAGGCACTACCAGGTCTCCAGCTAGTCACAGCTAATTCTCACTGCAGAATCAGCCCTGCTTTTATTTGGAGCATGTTAAAACAAGAAACAATCAGGTTTAGAGATAAAGAAAACCAGATCCACACACAGGTCTTCAGCCCATCATAATTTTAGATTATCAGGAAAGTCTTTTTGTTCACTGCAAAGTTACATCATTTCAGCTCCATGATTGTGTTTAATCATACTTATCCCTTGCAGAAATCTATACTGAAGCTTTTATTCTCACAACAGGATTTAAGTAGTTTTTTTCTAGCTTATCACCCATCAGCTACCATACTTAGAACAAAGCCTCTGACAGAAACACAACCATTAAGAACTACACTCACAGTGCTGTAGAAGTGAACTGCTGCATCAAACCCAGAATGCTGCTTCTCCCACCTTAAGGGTACTTAATTATTTAGGTACCAGTTTTCTCTTCCTTTCCTCCCCTCCCATACCACTATACCATATACCTACCTACCAATTCAGGGCCCCATAGTAAAAAAAAAAAACCCAACTAAACAAACTGCGGGCACAAATGACTGCCCTTGATGTTCATCAGCAATCCACTTACCAGGAAACTTCATTACAACTCAGCAAATGCTTTGTTAAAACTTGAATATTGTCAAATAAAAACTAAACGAATTCCTGCTAAGCAAGACAACATATTATCCAACCTCAAAACTGCACCAGCTGCTGCCACTGCAAATTTACCAGCTGAATTAGGGGTTGAAGATAAAAGTTTTCAGACACACAAGGACAAGCTTACACGGCACACTGCAAAAAACTAAATTTCCTTGCTTACAAAAAAAGCAACATTCTGTTTATCCAACATAATTTCTCCAAAAATCCATTAACAATTACACATGAACAGCAATGCTCTGACACATAAGCGGTGCCATGAGCGGACAGGCCCACAGCTGAAGAATCCACTTGCTCAACCAAACAAATGCATTTCTCTCAGACTGCCTAAAGTGCCATCATAATCAGCTGCATCAGCATTTATTACTCAGCATTAGAAAATGAGTAATGATAGTACAATTATTGCACCAAGTCTGAAAGATTACTATCCAATGGAAACCAATGTTCCCTTAATATTCTCATCTTCTCTGATCTGCATTACTAATAACCAGGTATTTGTACCTGGCAACCTCAGCAATAGATACTTACAGCATACAACACTGGCAGGAAACTTCTCCGAGCCCTGTTTCTTTCTTCAGGACGCACCAATAAACCAGTTCTCTGCCATTATAGCTTATATTTAAATACAGACTGAGAATGTTTCATAGTTTATCCAGAAGCAATCTTAAAATATTTAATGCCTGTAAGTGTGTGGTGCCAGCATGTACATTACACTTTGTATTCTCTACCAAAATCAATGGAACAAGCAGTAAGCAAAACCAGTAACTAACCCTCGAGGAACAACCAAATCATCTAAGCAACCCAACGTGCAATACACAACAAGAACTGCTGTACGAAAAGCCAGTGGCAGACTTTATCCTAAAACATCACAAGCACTTGCTTTTCATGGAACCACAGAATCAATCAGGTTTGGAAAAGACCTTCAAGATCATCAAAAGTCCAACTGCTCCCCAGTACTGCTAAGGCCATTGCTAAACCAAGTCACTGAGGGCCCTGTCTATGCAGTTTGTGAACACTTCCCAGGATGGCGACTCCACTACTGCCCTGGGCAGCCTGTTCCAATGCCTGACCACCCTTTTGGGTTAGAAATTGTCCCTAATATCCAGTATAAACCTATCCATTGTTGCAGCTTGAGGTCATTTCCTCTTGTCCTATCCCTTGTTCCTTGGGAGATCAGTCATCACTTGGCTCCATCCCCCTTCCAGGTAGTTGTAGAGAGCAGTAAGGAGGTCCCCTCTGAGCCTTCTCCAGACTAAACCCCATCATGTCCCTCAGCTGTTCCCCATCAGACTTGTGCTCCAGGCCCTTTACCACTTTGCTGCTCTCCCCTGTACCCTCTGAGGTGCTCCAGCACTTCAATGTCTCTCTTGTAGTTAGGAGCCCAGAACTGAAGGCAAGATTTGAGGTGCAGCCTCACCAGTGCCCAATACAAGGGGATTACTTTCTTTCATTACCATCTTCCATTTCCACAGAGAGTATTCACTCACGCAGCTGAGGCTGTATACTCTCCCCTGCACAAAGTTCCTCTCACTCACGACAGCTTATCAGCTCTGAAGTAAACAAGCCCCTCTTCAAGCCCAGAATAAAATTCAGCGCTGAATACTTAGTACGTCTTCCTCAACTGAGATTCACACATCTGTCCCACAGCAGGCAAGACAAAGGTCCCTGACACCTGCAAAACGAAGCCGACCGCGGCAAAAGAAGCACTAACAAGCCATCACCAGCGCGGGCAACCGTGACACCCGGACGCACCAAGACTAGACCCAACTCCAGTTCCCCTCGACCCGCCCGGGAGGCGGCCGGACCTGTGCACTAGGCCCGAAGCCAGGGAAAGTGGACCGGGAAGGCCGCGGCTGGAGCAAGCTGGGGAGCGGGAAGGCCGCCCGGAGGCACGATACCAACTAACGCACCGGGCCTCGCACGCCCCACCCTCGGCCCCACCGTACCTGCATCAGCCCCACACCCACATCCTCACCCCGGGGTTGGAGGAAGGCCGGTGCAGATCCCAAACACCACCTCCCCCGTCCCGCTCACCTCTGGAGCCGCCCCTCTACTGCGCGCCCACACGACGCTCGCACGACCACGCCCCCGCGCCTGCGCAGTCGCGGCGTGGGCAGGGCGAGCAGGCGAGGCCGGAAAGGGGCGGAGCCAGCCCGTGATTGACGCGGTCCCGGCACGCGCGGTACCACAACCGGCCGGCAGAGGGCGCCACCCCCCCCCCGGACACTTTCCTCCCCCGGGGGTTCGGGTGGCGTTCAGTGCTCGCGGTGGTTTGGCGGCGGCGGCGGCCCGCGCCGTGCGCGTTCGGAAGCACTGGAGGTGGCGGCAGCGAACGCTCCAGGCTGCGGCGGTGCTCGGTGATTCCATCACAGCGCAATTTTAACTATTTCACAGAGTCCCAGGCTGGTTCCTGTTGGACCTTAAAGCTCATCCAGTTCCAACCCCTGCCACAGGCAGGGCCACCTTCCACTAGACCAGGTTCCTCCAAGT